>JAZAVI010000850.1:0-43623 GCA_036326025.1 Chrosomus eos
AGAGTTTTTGAGCATGTTAAGGGCCCCAAAAGTGCGTTTAAGAATCTCAAAAGTATCCAAAAGAATATTAAAGTTTGTGCGTTGTCACGGCAACAGCATCTAAAATCAACAATCCTTTCAAGGTCTACATCTGGCTTGTGTCTACATTATACACATCAATTTTGAAGCAAAAGGGTAAAGCGTTTGGATATTGGCCAAAATTGTCGGACCCGTTCAAGGGGGCGCTGTCGAGCCCCCCTGCCACGCCCGGGTACCGTTCGGGCCTGGGAGGGCCGCGGGTTTTGTCCTGTGTGCAAAGTTTCAAGAGTTTTCGAGCACGTTAAGAACCCCAAAAGGCCCAAAGCATAAAAAAGCAGAAAAAGCTTTTAAAAAAAGGAATATTAATGTTTGATGCTTGCCATGGCAACAGTGTCTAAGATATCAATAATCCTTTCCACAGGTCTACATCTGGCATGTGTTCCATTATGCACTGAAGTTTTGAAGCAAATCGGGTAAAAATAAGAGGGTGATTTAAAAAGCATTTTGAAAGTGCACCTTCCTGCTGCCAGTTGGTGGGCGCTATAACTTTGACCCCAAATTTAGTCACATCCCTGTGATCGGGCTCTTACAACGAACACACTGCTGAAGTTTATCAAGATTAGTTATGTATGCAGTGTTATGACAACACTTCCTGTTTACGTTTCTCGCCATAATTTCGTTTCCTCGCCACGGCCAAACCGTTCGGATATCAAAAATCCCTCGCAAACTTTCATCCTCAATGTTTTGACTTCACGCGGGACCGAGTTTCGTGCGTGTGTTTGAATTTCTAGGAGGAGTGTTTCACATTCCTTTGCTGGTTTTCCAAAAAGCCTAAATAGCCGACTTCCTGTTGGGTGGGGTAAAAAGTTAGAGTGCGAAGTTATATGAAACGATGAGATCTACTTTGTTGTACCGAAGTTTATTTATTACATGCAAGCTTTGTTTGATTTATGGACCATTTTTTCCGGACCCCTTTTCCAGGGGGCGCTGTGAGCCCCCTGCCACGCCCGGGACCATCTTCTGCCCGGCCCTGATGGCCCGGGTTCTGCCCGTGTGCAAAGTTTTCAGGAGTTTTTGAGCTTAAGGCCTCCAAAAGTGTCAAAAGGTAGTAAAAAAATAATTAGAAGAATAATAATAATAAATATTGCTGCGAGCAGCGATTCGGGCCCAAGCCGGTGGCACCGCAACCCTGGTGCACCAGGGTGGCGGTGCCGCCGGCTTTGGCCCGTAATCGCTGCTCGCAGCTATATTATTTATATATATATATATATATATATATATATATATATATATATATATATATATATAAAGCCGGTGGCATCGCCACCCTGGTGCCTTTAGGGTTATTGTGCACGACGTTACACAAAATATCTGCTCGCTATCTGCCGAAGGCTCTGGTAGTCCCGCTTCAGCACTGATGATGTTGTAGAAATAGTGTGCTCTGGTTGGTCTGGATTATTCGGGATTTTTTATTTTATACAGAAATAAGTTATTTATAATTCAGATGAGAATAAAGTTAGTGTTGATTAAAATGAAGGAAAACAAATATATTGATCTGAAATATTGCACATTCATTTTACATTTATTTAGGTTCAATTACCAAACATACAATCTTAATTTAATTTAAAGCAAACAATACATTTGAAATACATGGGTTGTATGCACATTTTTTTTTATAAAAAATATATATATATCCAAAAAGACAAGGCTTAAAAACTCTTGTCACTGTAACAGACACAATCTCTCTCTCACACACACACACACACACACACACACACACACACGCACGCACACACACACACACCACACACACACACACAACACCACACACACACACACACACACACACACACACACACCACACACACACACACACCACACACACACACCACACACACAACACACCACACACACACACACACACACACCGTCAAGTCACATTTTAGATGCAATATTGAATAAGCAGAAAAATCGGATTTTCTGCTCTGAAAATATAATTAAGCATACACATTGAATAAGCACTTTGAATATTCTAAACAGAAAAGCATTAGTCGCTAATGAATAAGTACTAGTACTTAATGGAATAGATACTAATATCTAAAAAATAAGTACTAGTAGCATGAAAATGAGACTAGCATGTTAAAATGATTAAATGTTAAAACGGCTTGCCATATTGGCTCAGAGAGAGAGAGAGAGAAAATGACATTTTAGATAATAGCAGCTATTAATAGATACTAGTATTTATTCAATAAATACTAGTTCTAAGTCATTACATACTAGTACCTATTAAATAGATACCAGTACTTATTCATTAGCTACTAATACGTATTCAAAAGAATATCTAAAGAATAAGCACTACTATCTAAAAAAATAGGCACTAGTACTAAAGAATAAGCACTAGTCGCTAATGAATAAGTACTATTACTTAATGGAATAGATACTAGTATCTAAAAATAAGTACTAGTAGCATGAAAAAAGAGACTACTAGGTTAAAATGATTAAATGTTAAAACGGCTTGCCATATTGACTCAGAGCATCAAAAGCATCAAACAAGAATATTAAGGTTTGATGCGTTGCCACAGCAACAGTTTCAAAGATATCAAGAATCCCTTCACAGGTCTTCATCTGCAGTGTATTTACATTATACAGATAAGGTTTGAAGTAAATCGGGTAAAAATAAGAGGGTGATTTCAAAGCCTTTAGGCAGTGACACACTTCCTGCTGCCAGTTGGTGGCGCTATAACTTTGACTCACAATAGTCACATCCATGTGATCGGACTCTTACAGCGAACACACTGCTGAAGTTTCATCAAGATCAGTTAATGTATGCAGAAGTTATAACACACTTCCTGTTTCCATTATTCGCCATAAATTCGTTTCCTCGCCACGGCCAAACCGTTCGAGATATCAAAATCCCCTGGCAATTTTTCATCCTCAATGTCTTGACTTCATGCTGACTGAGTTTCGTGGCGATTGGTTGAATTCTCTAGGAGTAGTATATCGAATTCCAGGGCATACGCTTTCAAACAAACCATAATAGCCGACTTCCTGTTGGGCTGGGGTAACAGTAAAAGTACAAAGGATATATGAATTGATGAGATCTATATGTGTACCAAGTTTCATATTATTACATGCAAGCGTGTTTGATTTATGGACCAAGTTTTCGGACCCCGTTCCAGGGGGCGCTGTCGAGCCCCCCTGCCACGCCCGGGTACCAGCTTCAGCCCGGCCCTGATGGCCGCGGTTTCTGACCCGTGTGCAAAGTTTCAAGAGTTTTTGAGCATGTTAAGAGCCCCAAAAGTGTGCTAAGAATCTCAAAGTATCCAAAAAGAATATTAAAGTTTGATGCGTTGTCACGGCAACAGCATCTAAGATATCAACAAATCCTTTCACAGGTCTACATCTGGCATGTGTCTACATTATACACATCAAGTTTGAAGCAAATCGGGTAAAGCCTGTTTGATTTATGGACCAAGTTTTCGGACCCCGTTCCAGGGGGCGCTGTCGAGCCCCCCTGCCACGCCCGGGTACCAGCTTCAGCCCGGCCCTGATGGCCGCGGTTTCTGACCCGTGTGCAAAGTTTCAAGAGTTTTTTGAGCATGTTAAGGGCCCCAAAAGTGCGCTAAGAATCTCAAAAGTATCCAAAAAGAATATTAAAGTTTGATGCGTTGTCACGGCAACAGCATCTAAGATATCAAAAATCCTTTCACAGGTCTACATCTGGCTTGTGTCTACATTATACACATCAAGTTTGAAGCAAATAGGGTAAAGCGTGTTGGATATATGGACCAAATTGTCGGACCCGTTCAAGGGGGCGCTGTCGAGCCCCCCTGCCACACCCGGGTACCAGCTTCAGCCTGGCCCTGATGGCCGCGGGTTTTGTCCTGTGTGCAAAGTTTCAAGAGTTTTCGAGCACGTTAAGAACCCCAAAAGTGCCCGAAAGCATAAAAAAAGCATGAAAAAGCTTAAAAAAAGGTATATTAATGTTTGATGCATTGCCATGGCAACAGTGTCTAAGATATCAATAATCCTTTCACAGGTCTACATCTGGCATGTGTCTACATTATGCACATGAAGTTTGAAGCAAATCGGGTAAAAATAAGAGGGTGATTTAAAAGCATTTTGAAAGTGACACACTTCCTGCTGCCAGTTGGTGGCGCTATAACTTTGACTCACAATAGTCACATCCATGTGATCGGGCTCTTACAACGAACACACTGCTGAAGTTTCATCAAGATCAGTTAATGTATGCAGTAGTTATGACACACTTCCTGTTTCACGTTTCTCGCCATAATTTCGTTTCCTCGCCACGGCCAAAACCGTCCGAGATATCAAAAATCCCCTCGCAAACTTTCATCCTCAATGTCTTGACTTCACGCTGACCGAGTTTCGTGCCGTGTGTTTGAATTCTCTAGGAGGAGTGTTTCACATTCCTTTGCATGCGTTTTCCAAACAAGCCTAAATAGCCGACTTCCTGTTGGGCTGGGGTAAAAAGTTAGAGTGCGAAGTATATATGAAACGATGAGATCTACATGTGTACCGAGTTTCATATTATTACATGCAAGCGTGTTTGATTTATGGACCATGTTTTCGGACCCCGTTCCAGGGGGCGCTGTCGAGCCCCCCTGCCACGCCCGGGTACCATCTTCAGCCCGGCCCTGATGGCCGCGGGTTCTGACATGTGTGCAAAGTTTCAGGAGTTTTTGAGCATGTTAAGGCCTCCAAAAGTGTCCAAAAGGTAGTAAAAAAATAATTAGAAGAATAATAATAATAATAATAATAAATAATCCTTAGGAAAACAATAGGGCCTTCGCCCTTTGGGCTTGGGCCCTAAATATAGCTGCGAGCAGCGATTACGGGCCCAAGCCGGTGGCACCGCAACCCTGGTGCACCAGGGTGGGCGGTACCGTCGGCTTTGGCCCTTCATCGCTGCTCGCAGCTATATTTATATATATATATATATATATATAAAGCCAGTGGCACCGCCAGCCTGGTGCCTTTAGCGTTATTGTGCACGACGTGACACAAAATATCTGCTCGCTATCTGCCGAACGGCTCTGGTAGTTCCGCTTCAGCACTGATGATGTTGTAGAATTAGTGCGTTCTGGTTGGTCTGGATTATTGGGGATTTTTTAATTTATGCAGAAATAAGTTATTTATAATACAGATAGAGAATAAAGTTAGTGTTGATTAAAATGAAAGAAAACAATTATATTGATCTGAAATATAGCACATTAATTTTAAATTTATTTAGGTTCAATTACCAAACATACAATCTTAATTTAATTTAAAGCAAACAATACATTTAAAATATATGGGTTGTATGCACATAAAAAAAAGAAGATATATCCAAAAAAGACAAGGCCTTAAAGCAGTGGTTCTCAATCTTGGTCCTATGGGTGCCACTGCTCTGCACATTTTATATGTCTCCTTTATCTGACACACCCACTTCAGTTAATAAAGCTCTTTCCTAACGAGCTGATGATCTGAATCAGGTGTGTTAAATGAGGGAGACATACAAACTATGCAGAGCAGTGGCTCCCTAGGACCAGGATTGAGATCCACTGCCTTAAAGGGTTAAACTCTTTTCACTGTAACAGAAACACACTCTCACACACACACACACACACACACACACACACACACACACACACACACACACACACACACACGTCAAGTCACTTACATTTTAGATGCAATATTGACGGTTTTTCTGTTTCAGCAGCGAAAATAGTTAAACAAAGATCACAGCAGAACCATTGCGCATCTCACAGCAACATGTTTTCTCATTACTGAATGATTCAGCATTTTGGACAAATTGGTTTACTCAAAGATTCAATTAGGGTTGTGCCGATAGACGATATCATAGTTAAGCCAGCATCGCGACCCCCCCCCCCCCCCCCCATGTTTCCATGGTGACGCGTCATGCTTGGCACGTGATTCACCACAGCCAAAATAGCGCTGTGTGACATGTAACGTTAGCGCTTTTATTTATAAATATTAACAAACCTGGTTACCATGTCATCAACTATCTTCTATTCTGATTCTCAAATGTGTGTAAGTGAGTTTGTTTTGTCGTTTAAAAAACAGTTTCTCCCGAAATACATGGCCGGTGAACTGGGAGAAGAATAGAGTTAACTTTATACTTACACTGTGTGTCTGATATGAATAAAATCCGTCGGCAAATATATTTGAATGGGTTGTTATTGCTGCTTCCATAGACACCATTGTGTATTTTACAAACTATAAATGTATTGTTTTGCTATAAATTATATGCATTTAAATGTCTGAAACCTAAAATAAACATTATGTGGTTAAAAACACTGAATAGTTGTGATATAATATGACAAGCACTGAACGCGTCTGTCTCTGGCCAAAGAGTATAGAAGCACAAGAGGCGAAACTCTGATGCTTTTCTGGTAACAGCCACTAGGTGGCGCTTCGGGAGTGCGGACGCCATTTTGGGATGAAGATTCCAACGGGAGTTACTGGACAACAGCACAGATAACAGTTTTTTGAGGTAGTTTTTTCTTGCATTATTGAATATTTCCATTTTATGCAACTTTACACATTTACTACTATTATTAGTTACCAACTCCACTTGGCCTGAAATATATTTTGTACGTTTTAATCCCCTGGATCATGCTACAAACATGATGATCTTTATGATGCATTGCTGTGTCCGTTATCCTATAATTGCCACAATTTTGTACAGTGGCTGTGTTTTTGTTTACATTCTCTTGCTTTAACGGTCCTTAATATACGATATAATTAGTTTACTGTAAAGCTATTTCTATTGCTGGTATATAGGCCTAATAGTTGTACGAAATAGAGTCTGTAGGCCTACTACATACGTGTTGTTGTAGCCATTAAATAAGCGCATTTAGTTTCATATTTGTTCAAATATTATAATGTGTTTTTCCCCATGTTGATTATGAAAAGTGAACAGCATGAGTAGGATATGATATCGGGAGACATGAAGTGGGTCATACATGATTTTGACTCATTAGCCTACGTTGTGTTTTGTAGAAAGCCTTTCTTTAAAAATTTATTTCGTTTTGTGTAAATTGTATCTTAATTTAAACAAATTACCTGGATTTATAAGCAAATATAGCAGACAATATAATCATGACATACGGCGAGGTCATTTGCAGTGCTCGTGAACTTGAGCGAATCTCATCATAAATTAACCGAAATATGCCTCAGACATGAAAAATATAGAAAGCTTGCAACTAAATCTTTAAACGAAACTATTCCAAACGAGAAGAAATAGGCTACTCTCTGATTATGTTGCACACTCACATATTATGTATGTCGAAATAACGAGATATTATGTCGAAATAACATTATAAATAATAAATCTTTAAATATATTTGATTGAATGCTGAATGTTGTGCTTATTCGATTTAGTAAAATTAAAACTCTAGTTGTGATAATTAAAATTATTGAATATTAAATATTGAAGTTTTGCTCATTTAATAAGATTAATAGTATACAATATAGGCTATAAGTGCGCAGCTCCCCCTGTCAATGATCTAGCACCCCCTCGGCACCTGCGTTAAAAATTATCTGGCGCTGCCCCCTCTTTTTACATAATTATTTCAACCTAAAAATGACCTCTGCACTGTACTAAATACATACTAAATATATATGACTGCCGAGTGGCTTTCACCCCAAAATGGCGGAAGCGTAGCGCTGCTGCTGGGCGCTGGTGTTGCAATGGAACGTTCTATTGGCTTTCACTTCTTGTAAATATACGTTCTTTGCTCTGGCTCAGCGCCAGCCACAGCGCAAAAAGCACAGTCTGGATCTGGCTGCTCTGTCACGTGTACATTGTACATCATGTACATTCGCTCCTAGTGGTCAGCTGCTGCAGACTCAGAGCGTGCCGAAATCAAAATGGCTGATGAGATGTAGAGGAAAATATCTCCGCGTTGTGCCTACGCCCCTTAGCTGTTCTAAATCCACTGTAAAACACGGCTTTGCGGGGCTTATTGCTTAAGTGAAAAATTAAAACGTTAGCCCCGCCCCTCCTCCCGATATCATCGTCCATCGCGATGTTTCACTGTACACATCGTCTGATGCCAAATTGGTAGACATCGCAAACCCTAGATTCAATGACCAATCCATACCTGTCTCATTCATGAATGACTCAGTCGTTCGAACGAATCGTTTGAACGAATGAATCAATGACTCGCTCATTAAGACGGTAGCCTGGCGACACCTAGTGACGGTTCAGTGTTATGTTTAAAAGTATCATTCTTTCCAACGATTTTTAATTGACTCATATTTAAAACAATCTCATAACATCTTTTAATGCATTGTTATTTTTCAATGTAAATGATGTAATTTGATCAGCCCTACCTAGGGTAACAGCCATATAGTATCTTATTATTCTAAATAATTGAATTTATTGATCAAATTTACAATTAAAATGAAAGATGAAGGATACATTTAATAAGACTGGACTAGGGGTGCCTTGCAGATATTACAATTATGCACTTTTAAATATACCATTGCCACCCACCGTCAATTTGGTGTGTGTGTGTGTGTGTATGTGTGTGTGTGTGTGTGTGTGTGTGTGTGTGTGTGTGTGTGTGTGTGTGTGTGTGTGTGTGTGTGTGTGTGTGTGTGTGTGTGTTGGTTTGTGTGGGTTGGTTTATGTGATTTATGAGGACACAAATTTGTATAATGACGTGTATTACACTGGTATTACAACTTATGGGTGGTTTATGAGGACATTTCAAAAGTCCTCATAAATCAAATGGCTTGAAAAACATAAAAAACAATGTTTTATTAAAAAAATTTAAATGCAGCATGTCTGTTATATGCCTTTACTTTATTAAAAAAACGTATTTAAAAAATACAAGGCTTAAGACATTTATTTCCTTTTTTAATGAAGGCCAAACCACACAGCAGTGAAATGGTTAATCTAGCCCCACTCCCCCTCCCCCTCCCCCTCCCCCACCTCACAGACACACACACAGAGAGCAGGCGCATAGCCCCACTCCCCTCCCCCTTCCCACACTCACAGACACACACACACAGAGAGCAGGCGCATAGCCCCACTCCCCCTCCCCCTTCCCACACTCACAGACACACACACACAGAGAGCAGTCACAGAGACGTAGGCTCAGAGAGAAATGACCATATTCAAACCAAAATATCTGACTTCCTCTTGGTTATTGCTAATGACTGTAAATTAGAAAGTTGTCTGGCTGGAGGAGAACTATATAAATACAGATTTTTGTAACTCTAGATGAAACAAAACCCGCCCACTTTTGTCAAAAGGTGGCGCTACTGAGTCCCTGCACCACGCCCATTTCTGAAACTATGCACATGTCACCTGGCTAATAAATATGATCTGTCTGTCGAGTTTCATGCAATTTTAAGCAATTTCAGGCATGCTAAGAGTCTCAAAAGCATCCAAAAAGAATATTAAAGTTAGATGGATTGCCACAGCAACAGTTTCAAAGATATCAAGAATCCATTCACAGGTCTTCATCTGCCGTGTATTTACATTATACAGATGAAGTTTGAAGCAAATCGGGTAAAAATAAGAGGGTGATTTCAAAGCATTTTGAAAGTGACACACTTCCTGCTGCCAGTTGGTGGCGCTATAACTTTGACTCACAATAGTCACATCCATGTGATCGGGCTCTTACAACGAACACACTGCTGAAGTTTCATCAAGATTAGTTAATGTATGCAGTAGTTATGACACACTTCCCGTTTCACGTTTCTCGCCATAATTTCGTTTCCTCGCCACGGCCAAACCGTTCGAGATATCAAAAATCCCCTCGCAAACTTTCATCCTCAATGTCTTGACTTCACGCTGACCGAGTTTCGTGCCGTGTGTTTGAATTCTCTAGGAGGAGTGTTTCACATTCCTTTGCATGCGTTTTCCAAACAAGCCTAAATAGCCGACTTCCTGTTGGGCTGGGGTAAAAAGTTAGAGTGCGAAGTATATATGAAACGATGAGATCTACATGTGTACCGAGTTTCATATTATTACATGCAAGCGTGTTTGATTTATGGACCATGTTTTCGGACCCCGTTCCAGGGGGCGCTGTCGAGCCCCCCTGCCACGCCCGGGTACCATCTTCAGCCCGGCCCTGATGGCCGCGGGTTCTGACATGTGTGCAAAGTTTCAGGAGTTTTTGAGCATGTTAAGGCCTCCAAAAGTGTCCAAAAGGTAGTAAAAAAATAATTAGAAGAAGAATTATAAAATATAGCTGCGAGCAGCGATTACGGGCCCAAGCCGGTGGCACCGCAACCCTGGTGCACCAGGGTGGCGGTACCGTCGGCTTTGGCCCTTCATCGCTGCTCGCAGCTATATTTATATATATATATATATATATATATATATATATATATATATATATATATATATATATATATATATATATATATATATATATATATATATATAAAGCCAGTGGCACCGCCAGCCTGGTGCCTTTAGCGTTATTGTGCACGACGTGACACAAAATATCTGCTCGCTATCTGCCGAACCGCTCTGGTAGTTCCGCTTCAGCACTGATGATGTTGTAGAATTAGTGCGCTCTGGTTGGTCTGGATTATTGGGGATTTTTTAATTTATGCAGAAATAAGTTATTTATAATACAGATAGAGAATAAAGTTAGTGTTTATTAAAATGAAAGAAAACAATTATATTGATCTGAAATATAGCACATTAATTGTAAATTTATTTAGGTTCAATTACCAAACATACAATCTTAATTTAATTTAAAGCAAACAATACATTTAAAATATATGGGTTGTATGCACATAAAAAAAAAAGAAGATATATCCAAAAAAGACAAGGCCTTAAAGCAGTGGTTCTCAATCTTGGTCCTATGGGTGCCACTGCTCTGCACATTTTATATGTCTCCTTTATCTGACACACCCACTTCAGTTAATAAAGCTCTTTCCTAACGAGCTGATGATCTGAATCAGGTGTGTTAAATGAGGGAGACATACAAACTATGCAGAGCAGTGGCTCCCTAGGACCAGGATTGAGATCCACTGCCTTAAAGGGTTAAACTCTTTTCACTGTAACAGACACACTCTCTCTCTCACACACACACACACACACACACACACACACACACGTCAAGTCACTTACATTTTAGATGCAATATTGACGGTTTTTCTGTTTCAGCAGCGAAAATAGTTAAACAAAGATCACAGCAGAACCATTGCTCATCTCACAGCAACATGTTTTCTCATTACTGAATGATTCAGCATTTTGGACAAATTGGTTTACTCAAAGATTCAATTAGGGTTGTGCCGATAGACGATATCATAGTTAAGCCAGCATCGCGACCCCCCCCCCCCCCCCATGTTTCCATGGTGACGCGTCATGCTTGGCACGTGATTCACCACAGCCAAAATAGCGCTGTATGACATGTAACGTTAGCGCTTTTATTTATAAATATTAACAAACCTGGTTACCATGTCATCAACTATCTTCTATTCTGATTCTCAAATGTGTGTAAGTGAGTTTGTTTTGTCGTTTAAAAAACAGTTTCTCCCGAAATACATGGCCGGTGAACTGGGAGAAGAATAGAGTTAACTTTATAGTTCCTTACACTGTGTGTCTGATATGAATAAAATCCGTCGGCAAATATATTTGAATGGGTTGTTATTGCTGCTTCCATAGACACCATTGTGTATTTTACAAACTAAAATGTATTGTTTTGCTATAAATTATATGCATTTAAATGTCTGAAACCTAAAATAAACATTATGTGGTTAAAAACACTGAATAGTTGTGATATAATATGACAAGCACTGAACGCGTCTGTCTCTGGCTCAGCGCCAGCCACAGCGCGAAAGCACAGTCTGGATCTGGCTGCTCTGTCACGTGTACATTGTACATCATGTACATTCGCTCCTAGTGGTCAGCTGCTGCAGACTCAGAGCGTGCCGAAATCAAAATGGCTGATGAGATGTAGAGGAAAATATCTCCGCGTTGTGCCTACGCCCCTTAGCTGTTCTAAATCCACTGTAAAACAAGGCTTTGCGGGGCTTATTGCTTAAGTGAAAAATTAAAACGTTAGCCCCGCCCCTCCTCCCGATATCATCGTCCATCGCGATGTTTCACTGTACACATCGTCTGATGCCAAATTGGTAGACATCGCAAACCCTAGATTCAATGACCAATCCATACCTGTCTCATTCATGAATGACTCAGTCGTTCGAACGAATCGTTTGAACGAATGAATCAATGACTCGCTCATTAAGACGGTAGCCTGGCGACACCTAGTGACGGTTCAGTGTTATGTTTAAAAGTATCATTCTTTCCAACGATTTTTAATTGACTCATATTTAAAACAATCTCATAACATCTTTTAATGCATTGTTATTTTTCAATGTAAATGATGTAATTTGATCAGCCCTACCTAGGGTAACAGCCATATAGTATCTTATTATTCTAAATAATTTAATTTATTGATCAAATTTACAAATTAAAATGAAAGATGAAGCATACATTTAATAAGACTGGACTAGGGGTGCCTTGCAGATATTACAATTATGCACTTTTAAATATACCATTGCCACCCACCGTCAATTTGGTGTGTGTGTGTGTGTGTGTGTGTGTGTGTATGTGTGTGGGTTGGTTTGTGTGGGTTGGTTTATGTGATTTATGAGGACACAAATTTGTATAATGACGTGTATTACACTGGTATTACAACTTATGGGTGGTTTATGAGGACATTTCAAAAGTCCTCATAAATCAAATGGCTTGAAAAACATAAAAAACAATGTTTTATTAAAAAAATTTAAATGCAGCATGTCTGTTATATGCCTTTACTTTATTAAAAAAACGTATTTAAAAAATACAAGGCTTAAGACATTTATTTCCTTTTTTAATGAAGGCCAAACCACACAGCAGTGAAATGGTTAATCTAGCCCCACTCCCCCTCCCCTCCCCACACTCACAGACACACACACACAGAGAGCAGGCACATAGCCCCACTCCCCCTCCCCCTCCCCACACTCACAGACACACACACACAGAGAGCAGTCACAGAGACGTAGGCTCAGAGAGAAATGACCATATTCAAACCAAAATATCTGACTTCCTCTTGGTTATTGCTAATGACTGTAAATTAGAAAGTTGTCTGGCTGGAGGAGAACTATATAAATACAGATTTTTGTAACTCTAGATGAAACTAACCCGCCCACTTTTGTCAAAAGGTGGCGCTACTGAGTCCCTGCACCACGCCCATTTCTGAAACTATGCACATGTCACCTGGCTAATAAATATGATCTGTCTGTCGAGTTTCATGCAATTTTAAGCAATTTCAGGCATGCTAAGAGTCTCAAAAGCATCCAAAAAGAATATTAAAGTTTGATGGATTGCCACAGCAACAGTTTCAAAGATATCAAGAATCCATTCACAGGTCTTCATCTGCCGTGTATTTACATTATACAGATGAAGTTTGAAGCAAATCGGGTAAAAATAAGAGGGTGATTTCAAAGCATTTTGAAAGTGACACACTTCCTGCTGCCAGTTGGTGGCGCTATAACTTTGACTCACAATAGTCACATCCATGTGATCGGGCTCTTACAACGAACACACTGCTGAAGTTTCATCAAGATTAGTTAATGTATGCCGTAGTTATGACACACTTCCCGTTTCACGTTTCTCGCCATAATTTCGTTTCCTCGCCACGCCCAAACCGTTCGAGATATCAAAAATCCCCTCGCAAACTTTCATCCTCAATGTCTTGACTTCACGCTGACCGAGTTTCGTGCCGTGTGTTTGAATTCTCTAGGAGGAGTGTTTCACATTCCTTTGCATGCGTTTTCCAAACAAGCCTAAATAGCCGACTTCCTGTTGGGCTGGGGTAAAAAGTTAGAGTGCGAAGTATATATGAAACGATGAGATCTACATGTGTACCGAGTTTCATATTATTACATGCAAGCGTGTTTGATTTATGGACCATGTTTTCCGACCCCGTTCCAGGGGGCGCTGTCGAGCCCCCCTGCCACGCCCGGGTACCATCTTCAGCCCGGCCCTGATGGCCGCCGGTTCTGACATGTGTGCAAAGTTTCAGGAGTTTTTGAGCATGTTAAGGCCTCCAAAAGTGTCCAAAAGGTAGTAAAAAAAGAATTAGAAGAAGAAGAAGAAGAAGAAGAATTATAAATAATCCTTAGGAAAACAATAGGGCCTTCGCCCTTTGGGCTTGGGCCCTAATAATAATAATAATAATAAATAATCCTTAGGAAAACAATAGGGCCTTCGCCCTTTGGGCTTGGGCCCTAATAATCCTTAGGAAAACAATAGGGCCTTCGCCCTTAGGGCTTGGGCCCTAATAATCCTTAGGAAAACAATAGGGCCTTCGCCCTTAGGGCTTGGGCCCTAATAATCCTTAGGAAAACAATAGGGCCTTCGCCCTTTGGGCTTGGGCCCTAATAATCCTAAGGAAAACAATAGGGCCTTCGCCCTTTGGGCTTGGGCCCTAATAATCCTAAGGAAAACAATAGGGCCTTCGCCCTTTGGGCTTGGGCCCTAATAATAATAATAATAAATAATCCTAAGGAAAACAATAGGGCCTTCGCCCTTTCAGGGCTTGGGCCCTAATAATAAATAATCCTTAGGAAAACAATAGGGCCTTCGCCCTTTCAGGGCTTGGGCCCTAATAATAATAATAAATAATCCTAAGGAAAACAATAGGGCCTTCGCCCTTTCAGGGCTTGGGCCCTAATAATAAGTATAAATAATCCTTAGGAAAACAATAGGGCCTTCGCCTTTTCAGGCTTGGGCCCTAAAAAAATAAAAAAATTCATGGCTCGTCAAGGTTGCGTCAACTCTGGCCCTTTTGCGTTCTCCTTTTTGAGGTGGATAGTTTACCTCCAACTATAATCAAGCACACCTGAACATTTTAACCAAAGTCTTCAGGTGTACTTAAGTTATAGACAATCGGCAGGTGGGTTTGAGGTTGGAGCTGAATCTGCAGGACAGTGGACGCTGAGGCCCAGAGTAGCCCATCACTGCGGTAAATAACACAGAATATAAACTGACCTGACTGTCCATTAAACAACTTCATTTGAATTGTTTGTGTTTTTTGTTTTACTTTCAGACCAGGACTGGAGAACGCCTGACGATGGGATGTTGAGACTTCTTCCTCTGGTTGAGAAAAAGCTACACCACATCAGTGATCACATCTTCTGTTCATCTGTTGTACTGTAGGGTACAACTGAACAAACTGTTTAGACAAGGAAGAAGAACATGAACACGATAGAGACATGTACAGGGAAGAGCAAGAAACCAGTTTAGCTGTGATAATGAATCATTATTTTCCAACACAAATTATCAAATCTGTTTTCTGTATCATAGGTGACTGAATATGATACTCTGGCACTCATTTTGTGGCTTCAGCAGCTGTGAATGGATTATGATGTTAATGTTATTTTTGAAGACCCATTTTTATTTATCTTGAATCTCATTTGTCTTTATGCTACTTTATCAACTTTATGCTGTGTCCTCCAATAAAGTATTGTGTAATAAAGTATGGTGCATATTGTGTATTGAAAGTGGTGTTTGGTACAGTAAATGTAATATTTTATTTGAGAAATTTTAATTTCTTATAATTTTAGTTTATAATTTAAAAATAAACAGGACATAAACATTTTTGATCTGGTTAATGATATTTGGGACAACAATGTACTAAAAGTTGCACATACTTGCATGTTTTGTGAAGTATAGCAGTTTACAGTGAAATAAAGGGAAGGTAAGTGAATAACATGAGGCTGCAGTGGGCTATCTTGCTACAAACACTTCAATCATAATTGAAGATGATCCATGTTGATCATTATAGTACATCATCTGCATTTAAAATGAAAGCATAGATATTATTGATGTCAGGTATATAAAATTTAAAATTAAATTTTGGCACTGTTTCTTTGTTGTTTTACTAAACGGTGCATTATCCTTGTGTAATAGTAATAGTAAAGTGTAAATAAATATATAAATTGATTTTTGTTTACTGTCAAGACTGGAAATTGGATAATGATAAGTTGTTGCAGGTTCATCCATTATATTTATTGGTGTTCATACAAAAAAATGCAAATACATATTAATTATTATTATTGTTATATATTACAGCATTTCTTTAAAATATTTCCATATCAGATGGTCTCACAATACCCATCAAAACCTAATACGCATAATGTTAGAATAGAAAGGGGGGGGGGGGGGGGGGGGGGTAAGATAAAATACTCTAGTATTTAAATGTGACTCAACAGAGTTTGTTGTCCATGATGAGGAGAATAGATGTGTGTAGATTGCACTGCCCTTCCACCCTCAGGGGCCCAGCAACGACCCAGTAACGACCCAGCATCGGCCCCGGAAGAGAACACAAATACACATTTCAAATGGGTGTAACTCAAAGTCTGGTTAGTGTATCAAAGAGATCGAGAAGAGAAAGAGAATCGGCAGGACAAATGCTTATGCTATGTTTACTAAATAATGTTGAGCACAGTTTTCAGACATATATGGAAAGCTGGCATAAAGGTTTTTAAAAAGTGTTCACAGTAAAATCTCAAATTTCAGCCTGTCCCTCATCATAAAGGTTTGCACAATGAACATATTTATATCCAGTTGTCCATTAAAGATATTATTTATTTAACATTTATTATTTCATTGCTAAACGTTTTAAACTACATTACCCACATATCTCTTTCATTATATCAATGGGACAGGAAACGTGGTGCTGTAGTTCATCAGACATGCTTAGGGTTAGGGTTGTGATCTCGGTAAAGGAGTAATTTCTCACAACATAGAGACATTTTATAGTTAACTTAATGTATAACTAACACAATAATAACACCAAAACATACTTTGTAACCAGTGGCGGCTGCTGGTCTTTCAAATAGGGGAAGCTCATTTTTTTAAACTCGACTGTCAGGTGTGGGGATGGTGAAAAGAGCGAGGACTCAGGTGCAGAGTTGATGGGCTTTATTTTAATAATAAAATAAAATAAAAAATACAAACAAAACCTACGAACCAGCACAGGACTGCAAACACAAGGAGAATAAATAGGGAGCAAACAAGGCAGGTAACAAGGGAGGACAGGTGGGGCAAAATAACCAATAATCAGGAAACAAGATGGGGGTCGACACAATCGACAGGAGAGCACATGGCAAAGGAAAACATGACAACAACAAGCCATGTGCTCACACCAAACATGACAAAAAAACACAAGCACATGCCAGTAAAATAAATTACAAGCAATGTGCTCACACAAAACGAGACCTGAACACTCATAAGCCATGTGTTCACACAGAACATGACAACATGAAAGCACACAACTGGTGTAAAACACAAGCTGTGTGCTACACACAGCACAAGACAAAACATGACATGAAAGCACGCGATCGACCGATGTAAACACGAACTGCATGCTACACAAAACACAACACACGTGGACAGAGCGAACACGAAACCGCACGCGAACACGACAAGACAGAACGTTATGCATGAACGAGTGGAAGCTTATCATGTGCGCTCACAACAGAAAACAAACACGAGGAGCATGAATGTCCAAATCCGACACAAAACCGAAACCAAACTAGACAGATGTGCCGTGATTCAAACATCACCACGCCCCGCACATGTAACAATGCACCTGACATCGACGGAGGAAATATGGGAATTAGGTTAAAGTGTGAAATATATTATGAAAATTGCAAATACCAAGAAATATGTTACAGCAGCCAGTTTGTCTTTCGAGTACACTTTTAAAGTCCGCAATGGGACTGAGCTCGAAATCTCGAATAGCTTCCTAACTTTTTATTGTACGAAATCGCTGTCAATCAAAAGGAGATGTAGTCCTCCAATCATCACGCAGACACCCGGACGCCAGGCCCGCCCACTTCTCTATTCACCCCAGAGACGCCGGGCGTCCGTGGGCGGGACATAATCGCAGCATTTATCCAATGACCGTCTAGTTTCGAAGCACTGAAAAAAAACTGTTTAAAGCAGCCCCATTGAAGTCAATGGACGCCCGGCTTCAACGGGGAAATGCACTGTGATGCAACGGGAATGTATGAGAAGGAAATCGAGTCAGCCAACCTATGAAGCTGATTCTAAACTAACTCGTCTTCGAGATGAACGTGTTCTAACGCATTTTTAGTCAATAAAATGTTAACACAATAGTACACATTTGACCATTCATTTTTTGACATTATAGGGGAAGCTGAGCTTCCCTTGCAGTCTAAAAGAAATCGCCACTGTTACATGAGGCGCCGTTTTGTATGGGTTAAAAGATAGTCCAATCACAGCGAGTTCTGCGATAAAGTCACAGCCAATGACAACCCAGCTGAACAGATGCTTCACACTTACTTGTCCATTTATGGTAAATGATGACAGATCTCTTCTGGTTCCGGCTGCAGGGATAGATTTAATATTTGGGCTGTTAAATATCTATTCCTTCTAATTAAATACTAAAACTCACATTTAAAAACTAAAGACTCCTGTGTGTGCTTACCATCCAAAAACGAGTTTACATGGTCAATAACACAAAATAGCTTTTTTTGATTAGGTATTAGACTGATGCATAAATAGATTTGAAAGATAAACTTTTTTTTCTAAGCAATGGCCTACAGCAGGGGCAGTTTTGCAGTATTTGAATTAAAGATAATTACATGTACTAAAGTGCTTCTAACATTCACAGTGTATGTATAGTATATCAATGGTACAAATTTAATCACTTCTTTATGCCATTCTCCAATCTCCATCATCTGAACTCTTGGAATTCAAATAAACAAAAGCATAATGAATGCACACAATTTTTAAAGCATATTCCAATATTTAATGTCAAACTGTTTAAAGACAAAATTGCCCAAACTACTGCACAACAGTATAAAAATCAGTTAATTATATAAAAAAATAGCCAGATAAGGAGGCAATATATTAGTTACACACACAGTAACATTAAAAAATTGCTCTGATGAAGTAATACATTTTTTACAAACCAAGAGATGAGATTCAACTTTGTTATGTGAAAATATATTTGTTTCTTCCTCCCTTTAAAAAACAAATAGGCAAAAACTTAAGCACAACATTTTTTTTATTTAATTCATTTATTAAATTAAACTAAATGAAAGGAAACAAAATAGTTAATGATATAACAAAATAGTTAATGATATAATGATATTAATGTCAGCAAGAAAATGCTTCTATAAAATACATTCACGTGTATATTGCATTTACATTAACCAGGCAGTGAGTTAGGGTTAGTTTTACATTTACTATAGTAACCACTGTAATGAAAGGTTTAATGAACCTAAATGCAAGATATTAAATTTAACAAAATCATTAAACACCAAACAGAATTCCATAAATATTGATTGTTTTCAAAAGGTTTTCCTGAACACTCTCACTATCTTCAATTGTTCGGACAAACACCTGCTACACTGTAAAAAATATTTTAGCAATTTAGTTATTTCAACTTATTTTTTTAACTAGATTGTCCAGACAACAAGAAATTTTAAGTTTTCTTGTCCTCAACTTATCGAAATAAGTTAGTTAAACTAAAAAAAACCCATGCAAAAAGATAACTCAAAATAATGAGTTAACTTTTTTACAGTGTATACACACTTGCAGAAATATACATTTGACTATTGCATCATGAAGTCGCTGCATGACTAGAACTAATGGATGTCAATGAATATGTCTTTTACCAAGACTCCTGGTGAGCACTGACGCTTATTAGACAAAGGCATTAGGCAGACATCAAGAACACATCCTACACATGCCCAAACAACACCGCCCAGAGACATTGATGAAGTGGAACACCTGAATAATGTCAGTGTCCCATGGGAAGATGTGGAGGACTTGGCCACGGATCGAATATGTTGGAGGACACTTGTTGCCCATTGTGCCCTGCACAGGACTTGATGATGATGATGTGAGTTTATCCATAACTGTGGGATATTTTTTCTGTAAGGAGGTTGTATAATTAAATGTTAAATGCATTTATGTAATAAGTTTACTGATATGTGGGCATGATTAAAAGTATTTCATTAATGCAAGCAATAATCACATGAATTTGTTTAAAAATAACACGATTTACATCCAAACGGGAGAGTTATCAGCAGTGTAACTGCTGACCATGACATGAAAAAATAATCGAGTATCTGATGTCGTGTGACAAGTCAGATTAGCTTTTCCACTCTTGCAATCAGAGGAAGGTTATGAAGTATGGAGAGACATCATGTATCATTGAAACATCAACAGACAGGGTCCAATTTGAAATAATTTTAAATAATATAATGCAATTAATATAAACTTTCTGACAGTGTGTGGGACATCTGACTACTTTCCAAGAAGGGTGCAACTGATTTACAAATATCGATAAATATGTACAGGAATTGAGGCAGTGGCCAATGACAGCAGGAGGAGTAAAAGCTGCAGAATTATGTACAAGTATACAAATATGTACAAGTATCATACGAATTTGACAACTTGTTAAATCTTGTGAATTATTAAGACTTAAAGACTATGTTTGTACTGATTGGGCTATGGGTTTTGTAAGAAAAGGTTTAAGAAACAACAAATGCTTGTTCAAATGTTTGATTACTGGTTAAAACCAACACACACACACCATTGTGAATATTTGCCTTTGCAGCTGTCCGTCTCCTCTGTTTACTTCTCCTCAAACAAAAGTCTGAAAGGCCCTGTTGGTCTTTTCGGCTGGAAAAAAGAGAAAATAAAATATCATTATGTATAATAAATAGGGTTATTTAAAGGAAAAATTACAGATTTACCTTACAGTTTTTGGATTCAAAATTATTAGGAGTTAAAAGCATGGTAAGTGTTGTGGTTACTATGCATTTACAACAAATATTACTTTAAAACTATACCAATAATGTGGAGCATAGTATTGGTATAGCATAGTAAGTTTTGTGGTTACTGTCCTTTAACCATACCTGTCACGGTATCATAGTAAAACTAAGGTTACTTTGGTAAAAGCATGGTAAGTTTTGTGGTTACTGTCCTTTTACTATACCTATCACGGTATCACAGTAAAACTAATGTTACTGTGGTAAAAGCATGTTAAGTGCTTCTACCACAAATACTTTGAACTTGATATGAATATGAATATGATTAACTGATTGAAGGTCTAGGCCAGTGGTTCTCAATCCTGGTCCTAGGGAGCCACTCCTCTGCACTGTTTGTATGTCTCCCTCATTTAAAGGAGAACTCCGGGCAATTTTTAAGTTAATCTTGATCATTAGACCTTTGTGAGTACTGTAGTGGCTCCCTAGGACCAAGATTGAGAACCACTGGTCTAGGCCTATAGCACGTCACGTGACAGACAGTGTTAAAAAAACACTGAAACGCAAATCCTCCATGGGGATGACAGATATAATGCAGTGACTGAACATGTGAGAGCATTAATCTGATTAATATCGCCAAAAACAGAAAAGACATATAACAAACATTAGGCTTGTCTGCGCAGAACCTTCGCAGAACCGATTACCGGTGATCAGCGCGTAATGCATGCCGGTTAGAAATGTGTCCGAGAGCGGTCCGCCTTGCTCTGATGTCATGCTGACGTGTGTCAAAATGATAGCTTAGAAGAACTTGATATTGCAACAGAAACTTTTAACTCTCTCTTTTCCAGCACTTTAGACACAGTTGCTCCGCTGCGCTTAAAGAAGATCAAAGAAAATAGTCCAACGCCGTGGTACAATGAGCACACCCGGGCCCTTAAGAGAGCAGCCAGAAAAATGGAGCGAAACTGGAAGAAAACAAAACTAGAGGTATTTCGGATTTCATGGAAGGAGAGCTCGATTGCTTACAGAGAGGCCTTAAAAGATGCTAGAACTAATTATTTTTCAACCCTATTAGAAGAAAATAAACATAATCCTAGGTATTTATTTGAACAAGTGACTAAACTAACGAAAAAGAAAGCTTCAAGCCCAGAAGTTTATAAGAAACACAGCAGTAATGACTTTATGAACTTCTTCACTTATAAGATTGATAATATCAGGGACAAAATTATAACTATGCAACCGTCTACTACAGTATCGCATCAGGGAGTATATTGTAGTCTCTGTGAGGAACATTTTGATTCATTTGTTGCTATAGGAGAGGAAGAATTTTGCAAAATTGTTAATTCATCTAAATCGACAACTTGTATGCTAGACCCTATACCGACTAAGCTACTGAAAGAGATGCTTCCAGAGGTCATAGATCCTCTTCTAGATATCATTAATTCATCTTTGTCATTAGGATACGTACCAAAAACCTTTAAGTTGGCTATGATTAAACCGCTTGTTAAAAAACCGCAACTTGATCCTACAGAATTAGTCAATTACAGGCCGATCTCGAATCTGCCTTTTCTGTCAAAGATACTAGAAAAAGCAGTATCCTTACAACTGTGTTCCTTTTTAGAAAGAAATAATATCTGCGAGGATTTTCAGTCCGGATTTAGACCGTACCATAGTACTGAGACTGCTCTCATTAAAGTCACAAATGATTTGCTCCTATCATCCGATCGTGGTTGTATCTCTCTATTAGTGTTACTTGATCTTAGTGCTGCATTTGATACTATCGACCACAACATTCTTTTAAATAGACTAGAAAACTATGTTGGCATTAGCGGAATTGCACTAGCATGGTTTAAATCATACTTATCTGACCGATATCAGTTTGTAGCAGTAAATGAAGAGATGTCTTATCGATCACAAGTTCAGTATGGCGTACCACAAGGCTCAGTACTAGGACCGCTGCTCTTCACTCTGTACATGCTACCATTAGGAGATATAATTAGGAAATATGGAATTAGCTTTCACTGTTATGCTGATGATACTCAGCTGTATATTTCTTCAAAACCTAACGAAACTTACCAATTCACAAAATTAACGGAATGCATAGCTGATATAAAAAATTGGATGACCAGTAATTTCCTATTACTAAATTCTGAAAAAACAGAGATTCTAATCATTGGACAAAAAACTTCCTCACCTAATAACCTAGAATACTGTCTAACACTTGATGGCTGCTCTGTTAAGTCTTCGACGTCAGTTAGGAACCTGGGTGTGCTCTTTGATACCAATCTTTCATTTGAAAGTCACGTGTCTAGTATCTGTAAAACCGCATTTTTCCATCTTAAAAATATATCTAAATTACGTCATATGCTCTCACTGACAAATGCGGAACAATTAGTTCATGCGTTCATGACCTCAAGGCTAGATTATTGTAATGCTCTACTGGGTGGTTGCCCTGCACGCTTATTAAACAAACTACAGCTAGTTCAAAATGCAGCCGCTAGAGTTCTTACCAGAACCAGGAAGTATGACCATATTAGCCCGGTTCTGTCAACACTGCATTGGCTGCCTATTAAACATCGTATAAATTTTAAAATATTGCTGATTACTTACAAAGCACTAAATGGTTTAGCTCCCCAGTACTTGAGCGAGCTCTTAACGCATTATAGTCCTTCACGTCTATTGCGATCTCAAAATTCTGGCCAGTTGATAATACCTAGAATATCAAAATCGACTGCTGGCGGTAGATCCTTTTCCTATTTAGCACCAAAACTTTGGAACAATCTTCCTAACACGGTCCGGGAAGCAGATACAGTCTGTCAGTTTAAATCTAGACTAAAAACACATCTCTTTGGCTTAGCATACACATAACACATTATAGATTTCTATAATTCAATGTTAGGCTGCATAGATTAGATCAGCCGGAACCGGGAACACTTCCCATAATTCCTGATGTACTTTGTACATCATAAGAAGGATGGCGTCTACGCTAATATTAGTCTCTCTGTTTATCCCGAGGTTTACCGCAGACCGCCGGATCCAGGGCATATCCAGATCTGATGAAGGACCATCACATGGACACGACGACACGCATTATCAGGGCTGTGAAGGCCCATGGACACCTCACCACTCATCTCCTCACCGGCCGGATGACCCAACCCAACCAGATGAACTGGATAATATCGTGAAAGTTCTGATCCCATCTGACTCCTGCCATTATGCTGCCTAACTCATAATCATACACTGTTCATTCGTTGGCCAGAGGAGGACTGGCCCCCCGACTGAGCCTGGGTTCTCCCAAGGTTTTTTTCTCCATTCTGTCACCTGATGGAGTTTTGGTTCCTTGCCACTGTTGCCTTCGCCTTTTGGCTTGCTTAGTTGGGGACATTTAATTTTCATTTAATTTTCAATTGAACAATACTATTACAACATTGTTTTCCTGTTATCTCTGTAAAGCTGCTTTGAAACAATTTGTATTGTAAAAAGCGCTATATAAATAAAGGTGACTTGACTTGACTTGACTCATCTCTTTAATGCACTACGGAATGAGTTATTTAATGAGTGCATTGCAATGCAAAAAAATTGCCAAAACAATGCTAAATGATATTCTTCAATGCACAACGCTTTTGTCGCTCATATGTGCAATGCAATGCAATAGCATATTGCATTGCAATCTCTTCAATGCACTTCGGAATAGTTCGTGAATGCATTGCACTGCAAACAAGTGCATTTTCCTTATATGTTATTCTTCAATGCAAAACGCTTGATCGTATGTACAATGCATTGCAATAGCAGATTACATTGCACATCTCTTCAATGCACTTCGGAATGAGATAGTTCTTGAATGAATTGCACGGCAACAAAGTGCTTAATGCTATTGTTCAATGCATAACGCGTGATCATTTGTGCAATGCAATGCAACAGCAGATTGCATTGCACATCTCTCTAATGCACTACGCAATGAGTTAGTTCTTGAATGCATTGCAATGTAGCAAAGTGCATATTGCTTATATATTATTCTTAAATGCACAACTCTTGATTTTATGTGCAATGCAATGCAACAGCAGATTGCATTGCACATCTCTTTAATGCACTACGGAATCAGTTAATTACTGAGTGCATTGCAATGCAACAAAAAGCATAATGCTTATATGTCATTCTTCAATTCACAACGCTTGATCGTATGTGCAATGCCTTGCAATAGCAGATTGCATTGCATATCTCTTTATTCACTATGGAGTGAGTTAGTTCTTGAATGCTTTGCAATATAAAAAAGTGCTTAATGCTTATTCTTCAATGCAAAATGCCTGATCGTTTTTCCAATGCATTGCAATAACAGATTGCATTGCAATCTCTTAAATGCACTTCGGAATGAGTTAGTTCTTGAATGCATTGCAATGCAACAAAAAGCATAATGTTTACATGTCATTCTTCAATGCACAACGTTTGATCGTAAGTGCAATACAATGCACAACAGCAGATTGCATTGCAAATCTCTTTAATGCACTACGGAATGATTTAGTTATTAAATGCATTACAATGTAACAAAGGGCATATTGCTTATATGTTAAGGTCCAACTAATCTTTCATTCTTTCTAACAAATTTTTCTTTCTTTTTTCACTTCGGACTAGTTCATGAATGCATTGCAATGCAAATAAGTGTATATTGCTTATATGTTATTCTTCATTGCACAACGCTTAATCGTATGTGCAATGCATATCAATAGCAGATTGCATTGCACATCTCTTCAATTCACTTCGGAATGAGTTAGTTCGTGAATACATTGCAATGCAACAAAAAGCATAATGCTTATATGTCATTCATCAATGCACAACGCTTAATCATAAGTGCAATGCATTGCGATAGCAGATTGCATTGCAATATCTTCAATGCACTTCGGAATAGTTTGTGAATGCATTGCACTGCAAATAAGTGTATACTGCTTAAATGTTATTCTCATTGCACATTGCTTAATCGTATGTGCAATGCATAGCAATAGCAGATTGCATTGCACATCTCTTTAATTCACTTCGGAATGAGTTAGTTCGTGAATACATTGTGTTATCTTTTTCACTTCGGCGCTCACCGTCTCAGCAGCCGTATGTGTGTGCGTAACAGTTCACTAGTTACTCAAGTCCGTGCAAATGATGAGTTAGACGAAGTGTCCTGAGTATACTGCTTTATTTCTCTCTTCGGCATGCATCCACATGACTTTCAATGTTGCAGTGAACATAAATACTCGGTTCATTTCCAATGAATATAACAAGAAAGTAAAGAAACATATCTCCGCTCTGTTCAGCGCTACACACGCGACCATGCGTGTTCCGGACTACACTACCCATAATTCCCTCCACTCGAACTACACTTTCACGTCCTTACCACATTAAAGGAACAGCTCCCTATTCCCCCTTCCTCCCACAACACTACCCCCACTCTGGATTTTGATTAACTATAATACCAATCCAGCACCCCTTGCATAACAACATAAAATGTATCGACATTTCACAGTGCAAATAACAGGCAGGAACACATCCAACATACTGTTTCTTTTTTTTTTTCTTTTCTTCCTGAGGCAACTCCACTTGACGGAGCATACAGTCCATGTCAAGTCAAGTCAAGTCAAATATATTTATATAGCGCTTTTCACAATACAGATTGTATCAAAGCTGCTTTACAGTATCAATCAAAATAACTCAACAATGTTTGTTTATTACTGGACATCCAAAAAGGACATCCAAGTTTGGTAGAGCTGATCAATGGTATGATTGTTTAATTAATTTGAATATCCCCAACTGAGCAAGCCAAAGGCAACAGTGGCAAGGAACCGAAAAAACTCCATCAAGTGACCCAATGGTGTCCTAAAACTCCATCAGAACACCCAACGGAGAAAAAAAAACCTTGGGAGAACCCAGGCTCAGTCGGGGCCAGTTCTCCTCTGGCGTTTATGAACTAGAGGCCAAATTTACAGTAACTGTAAGATAAAAATTTATTTAAATGCCTGGCTAAATAGATGCGTCTTTAGTCTAGTTTTAAACTGGGAGAGCGAGTCTGAGCAACGAACAATATCAGGAAGGCTATTCCAGAGCTTCGGAGCTAGATGTGAAAATGCTCTCCCTCCTTTGGTGGATCTGGATATCCTCGGAATGACCAGAAGCCTCGAATTTAGTGATCTTAAAGAGCGCGATGGATTGTAAGGCGATAGAAGATCCGTTAAATAGACTGGAGCTAAACCATTTAGAGCTTTATAGGTCAAAAGCAATACCTTGTAATTAATACGGAACTTTATAGGTAACCAATGAAGTGATGATAAAACTGGTGTTATATGATCATATTTTCTTGATCTAGTAAGAACTCTAGCGGCTGCATTTTGGACTAACTGTAGCTTGTTTATTGAGGATGCAGGACAACCAGCTAATAAAGCATTACAGTAATCTAGTCTCGAGGTCATGAATGCATGAACTAACTTTTCTGCATCAGAGAGTGATAGCATATTACGTAGCTTAGCAATGTTTCTAAGGTGGAAAAAGGCATTTTTTGTAACATATGAAATATGCTTTTCAAAAGACAGGTTGCAGTCTAATATAACACCCAGGTCTTTTACTGTAGCGGATAAAGTAACAGGGCATCCTACTATGTTAAAGTTGTGTTGTGAGAGGTTTTGTAGATGGTTTTTAGAACCGATAAGTATTACCTCTGTCTTATCTGGATTTAATAACAGAAAGTTACGCGTCATCCAATCTTTTATATCTTTAACACAATCTGTCAATTTGGATAATTTAGCGTATTCATCTGGCCGTGATGAAATATATATTTGAGTGTCATCAGCATAGCAATGGAAACTAATTCCATGTTTCCTTAGAATATTACCAAGTGGCAGCATATATATTGAGAATAATAAAGGGAGAACACAATGCTTCCATGTAAGCAAACTCCACTCAGTTGAGACACTAGCCTTTATAATCCAGCCCCACGTGACAGGGTGAACAGTCCATAAGGCAGAGGGTAGCACGGTGCTCGAGGGGGAAAGGATGACATAAAAGTTCATTACACAGTCCTCTTTTCTTTTGAAAGCAACTGTAATCCAATTCAAATTCTGACTCTCAAAGTCCAATTAGTGGATGGAATCTCTCTTCCACATTGCCCTTTTGAAGGAAGGAATTAGTAGCTGAGCATTTGCACAACAAAAATAAAGAAATAATAATGCTTAGTTATCTATGAACTCACCATAGGCACAACAAATAACATCCACATGGTCTACATAGAAAATAACAACATTAATGCAACATTAATTCTCTTTTAACCGTAGAACAGTTGGTATGTTCATCAAAGTCTCTTTTCCTCTAG
Organism: Chrosomus eos; assembly: GCA_036326025.1. NCBI lineage: Eukaryota > Metazoa > Chordata > Actinopteri > Cypriniformes > Leuciscidae > Chrosomus > Chrosomus eos. Next base: position 28,157 of record JAZAVI010000850.1, read on the forward strand.
CATCAGTTTGTCCAGTCACCAAACCACTTTGGTGGTTTCTTAACTCGTGGCGGCCTACCCCCGATTTGGCCGTTAACAGTCCATGGTTGATTTGGTTGCACCGTGCTACCCTCTCCGCACTGCACATTTCTATCCTCCCGTTTAATCATTGGCACACAATACGTTTCATCAAGTACATCCATGCCGCTGTCATTTACAGGTTCCTCTGCAAAGAGGTGAGTGAGGCCAAGCTCAAGGTCAAGGTCACTAACGTTAGTTCCAAGACTGGGAGTAGGAACCTCCTGGGGTTGCCAGGCCTCCAAACTCTTAAACACCCAGCTATTTTCCAAGGGTTGTCGGGAATGATACGGCTTGAGCTTATCGTGATGAACGACCTTCACTTTTGTCTTTGGACCTTTCTGGATTCGATACACCATATCATCCAGGTGTCCTAGAACGAAGTAAGGACCCTCATAGGCAGGTAGGAACTTCCTGATCTTATTTTGCACCCTTTTAGTCCCTTTTATGAGGTACCACACAGCATCACCGACCTTATAATGTGTCCTCGCCACATTCTTGTCATATTGCTTTTTGGCACGTTCAACAGAACGACCCAGTTGCTCTCTGGCAATTTGATGTGCCAACTCTAACCTCTCTCTCATTTCAGCAACATATTGTGGGGGAGTGGGAGCTGAGGTTTCATTAAAAGGCAGCCCTACAACTAGATCAACAGGCTCTGTCAACTCCCGGCCGAAGAGCATCATGTTTGGGGTGAAACCAGTGGAGCTATGCTTGGTAGCTCTGTAAGCCATCACAGCCATGGGAACCATGACATCCCAGTCCCAGTGACACCGCTCTGAAGTGGTAGCCAGTATTTTCTGGAGGGTGGCATTAAACCGCTCCACTTGTCCATCCGACTGGGGTCGGAAAGGTGTCGTTCGAGTCTTCTCAATTCCTAATAATTCACACATCGCTTGGAAAACACAAGATTCAAAGTTAGAGCCTTGGTCACTATGCAGTGTCGATGGTGCTCCGTAACGACAGACCCATTCAGTAACTATAACCTCTGCAACAGTGACCGCCTGGTCGTTGGGCAGGGGGTAGGCTTCCACCCACTTAGTCAAATAGTCCTGCACAACAAGAATGTAACGGTTGAATCGTTCCGTTTCATTCATGGGGCCCATCAAATCAACAGCAATCCTTTCCATGGGAGCCCCAACCCGAACAGTGCCCATTGGTGCTTGTGGGGTCTTTGTGGGTCGAGCCTTCGCAGCACAGCTGGCACACGTGCGACACCAGAGTGTAACATCCTCCCGCATCTGGTACCAGTAATACCGTGACTGTAATCGGGACAGCGTCCGCTCCACCCCGAAGTGTCCACCCACTGGTCCATCGTGCATCTGATGCATGACATCCTTCCCAAAGACTTTTGGCAAGATAATTTGAGGATAAAACTCGGGGCCTTCCATCAGGTAGAAACGCCTTACCAGGGTACCATCTTTTAGATACAACCTCTTCCACTGGCTCCAGTAAGCTTTAGTCGCCGGTCCATAAGGCAACACGTCACCCCAGGGGGGCCGTTCCCCACCTTCCTCCATCCACCTTTTGATTGGGGCAATATCGCTGTCAGTTGCCTGAGTGGAGCGAAGTTCCTCAGCGGTCCACCCTAGGAATGGAGCAGTACTTGCCGTCATGACAGGCTGCACTACCCCCACTGGACAGAACTCAGGATTAGCATTTCCATTTCCAGGTCCAATGTCAAAATCACACTGAACTGCCTGATGACAAACCTGAGGGCTATTGGAAGAAGGTTCTTTAAGGCTGCAGGCACAATTTGAACGACATGGCCTCCTGGATAGCACATCTGCATTTTCATGTTGGCGCCCAGGCCGATGCACAACCTTGAAATCATACTCTCCAAGCTTTTCCAACCACCGAGCCAACTGTCCTTCTGGTTCTTTCATGTTTATCAGCCACTGCAGACTACTATGATCTGTCCGCACGACAAAAGGTCTGCCCAAAAGATATTGACGGAAATGTGCTGAGAACTCCACTACAGCCAACAACTCTCTCCGTGTGGTGCAGTAATTCCGCTCCGTTAGTGTCAATCCTCGACTGCCATAGGCTAGTACGCGTTCCTCGCCATGTTGGAGTTGGGATAACACAGCTCCGATTCCGAAATTGCTGGCATCCGTATCGAGAATGAGGTCGCCATGATCCATAGGATACCCCAGAACAGGAGCGGTGGTGAGTAGCTCCTTCATTTTTTCAAATGCTTGATTACTTTCAGGAGTCCATTGAAATCTGGCATTCTTTCGCAACAGATCATGAAGGGGCTTGGCCACGGTGGCAAAATCTCTGACAAAGCGTCGATAGTAAGATGCTAAACCAACGAATTGTCGGATTTCATTAACACTTGTAGGCTGTGGCCATTCTCGAATCTTTTTCACCTTCTGAGGATCAGTGCTGATGCCCTCCTCTGAAACTACATGACCCAGATAGATCACCTGGCGGCGGAAGAGGCAGCACTTGGCAGGTTTCAACTTGAGGTTGGCCTGGCGCAACCTTTCGAATACCTGCGCTAGGCGCTGAATCATTTCTTTGGCATCCCTCCCCAGGACAATTATGTCGTCCAAATAGACTAAGCAAATTTCCCATTGTAGTCCAGCCAGGACACGATCCATTAAGCGCTGGAACGTCGCTGGGGCGTTGCACAGCCCAAATGGCATCACATTCCATTCAAATAACCCCTTCCTGCTGCAGAACGCAGCAGCCTGCCGTGCCCTTGGAGTTAACTCCACCTGCCAATAGCCTGAGGCTAGATCCAGGGTGCTAAACCATTTCGCCATAGACAGAGTGTCCAGGGTATCCTGAATTCGCGGAAGGGGATAAGCGTCTTTGATAGTGCGTTCATTCAGGATTCTATAGTCCACACACAGTCTGTATGTCTGATCTTTCTTCCGTACCATAACAATTGGCGAAGCCCAGCTGCTATGGCTAGGGGCAGCTAACCCAGTGTCAAGGTTTTGCTGAATCTGTTCGTCTGCACTGCGCTGTTTCTCAAAGGCCATTCTTCGGGGCTGCTGTTTTACCGGTGGACATGGTCGTGTTTGGATGTCATGTTGCACCAGGTTGGTGCGACCCAGGTCCATCGGTCCGGCCGAGAAAACATCACCATAAGTGCTCAGGAGTTCTGCTAGCTCTTCTTGATCCGACTTCCCCAGATGCACTATACTCTCAGCATATAAAGACTGTAAATGACTGTAAATGACCGTTGCGGTGGTTGGGCTCGCAGTTGGCAGCTCAGAATTGGCAACCTTCACGACATTTGCAGGCTGTAGAAACCCGGCAATGGCCCCCTTCCTTACTTGCACGGCAATGGTGCCTGGGTTATACAGTCTTATTGGAATCTGTTTATTGGGTTGAGCATCAACTACAATCCGTGCCACCAACACTCTGTGTTTCTCCATAAACCCTTTTGTTGGACTCAGTAACACATTTCCCTGCACATGCTCTCGGAAATGTGCATTTCCTGGCACGATATATTCACGTCCTGCTTCCAGAACAGCGGTGCGTGCTATTCTAACAACGTGTACCCTGGGTTTGTTTTTGGGATTAAAGTAAGGTATCTGCTCACCGAACAGTACAATTTTCTGACTGCCAAAATCGAGACGTGCTCGAGCTTGTTCCAGGAACGGATGTCCAAGAATGGTTTCTGTGTCCTCTGTTACATCGGCTACAATGAAGTTAACGCTGACTGTGTGTGTTCCGACCTGTATCGGCACGTGGACTTCCCCAAGAACATTCACATTTATAGGACCGATTCCTTGCAGAGCCTGTACTGTTGATAGTTCAAGTGGGGGTCGAACTCCTTCATTAATAGCCTCATAGCAGTGACGGGGTAGCACATTCCTTCTTGCTCCGCTATCCAAGAGAGCACATAGCTCCATGCTGTATAACAGTGTGTGTATACACATCTCAGGACCACTACCCTTTACCTGGAGAACGGTGGAAGTAGGTTGGATGTCAGTAGAATGATGTAGTGCTGGAGTTACATGAGGCAGATCGAGCCTGGGTGAAGGGCAGTTCCGTCTCATGTGTCCAATGCCTTGGCAGTTGTGGCATACAATCTCTCCCCAATTAATTTTCCCTCGTTTGTTGAATCTTAATTGGTGCGGTTTGGATTCCATTCTGAATGTTTTCTGTCTCTGATCAGAGTGTGGCGACACTGAACCCTCTCCTTCACTTTCACTCGGTTCGTGGCATTCACGGACTGCTGCAGCTCTGGCTCTCCGTTCCATTGGCCTTGTGGCCGACTGCATGAGTTGTGTTACACTGGCGGCAGTTCGTCGTGTGGTCTCGTATCTATGAGCAATATCGTAAGCACGACCCAGTGTACGTGGGCGCTCTTCCAGCAGTCTTTCACAATGTCAGCATCCCCCATGGCGTTAGTGAACACTTCAACGCTGATGGAGTCCTGCTCTCTTTCAGACCGATCTGCATAGACAATGGAGACTTTCTCATAGATATCATCTCTTAACACATGTAGTGGCTCACCTGCCCTGCGGACCCTCTGCCTCAGCTCTATCCCAATGGCAGCTGCGTGCTCGGATGACGGGCCGTACGCGGCATCCATTTCCTCCACAATGCGAGCGTAATCCCATCTACCCGACCTGGGGTTTTTATGTATCACTGCACCTGCTGCTCCGAACAAACAAAACCTCTTCTGCACAGTCATTGTCCTTTCAGACCAGTGATTAGCTCTGGCACAATCCTCAAAACGATTTAGGAACTCTCTCCATGACATTGAACCATCAAACTGACCTGGTCGGAGAGTAGGAATTCTTTCTCTTGGGGTACTGCATTCCTCTCCACTGTCAGATGATAGATCGCAACATGCCTGACGTGGTTTTCTTTCCTGCAGGGGGGGTCTAATAAACTCAGGAAAACAACTCTCATCAGCATTCATATAAGCAGTTTTATTTTCAGCCTCATGGACGCAATGCTGGACTGTACCACTCTCATGTGGAAAGCGATTAATTGGTGACATATATTGTGACATTGGTCTAACAGTTAGGTCTTTGTACACAGCTTGTGGGTAGTAGTTCAGATTTGCTGGCGTGCTCTGTATGTAACATGGTGTGTCAATTCCACTGTCATATGTAAACTCACTTTCCACAACACTTTTGAAAGGGTTGGTTTCACTCATAGCCTGTGGTCGTATGTTTGGCTCAAAGCAACGCGCAGGTCCATTAATTGTAGCTGATTGAGGGCAAGGAACAAAACTTTGTTTGAACGGATTATTTTTACTTTCACTATTGGACACTTGAACTTCCAATTCATTTAACCAATCCGCGAATGAGATGTGCGTCCGTTTTTCCTCATTCTCCGTCATTTCAGATATGGCAGGGTTCACTTGACTGCTCTTATTTGTATGAGAGTATTTTCTCGTCATCCTCTCTCTCTCACGCGCATCCGTCATGTTGCTATCTCTCTCTGACAACAACATCTGCTTCAGTTTACCATTCAGATTGTCCATATAACTCACCAAATGCGACGAACAAGATCCCGGACGATGCCCCCAATGTTATCTTTTTCACTTCGGCGCTCACCGTCTCAGCAGCCGTATGTGTGTGCGTAACAGTTCACTAGTTACTCAAGTCCGTGCAAATGATGAGTTAGACGAAGTGTCCTGAGTATACTGCTTTATTTCTCTCTTCGGCATGCATCCACATGACTTTCAATGTTGCAGTGAACATAAATACTCGGTTCATTTCCAATGAATATAACAAGAAAGTAAAGAAACATATCTCCGCTCTGTTCAGCGCTACACACGCGACCATGCGTGTTCCCGACTACACTACCCATAATTCCCTCTACTCGAACTACACTTTCACGTCCTTACCACATTAAAGGAACAGCTCCCTATTCCCCCTTCCTCCCACAACAATTGCAATGCAACAAAAAGCATAATGCTTTATGTCATTCTTCAATGCACAAAGCTTGATCGTATGTGCAATGCATTGCAATAGCAGATTGCATTGCACATCTCTTCAATGCACTTCGGAATGAGTTAGATCTTGAATGCAAAAAAAGAATAAAGCTTATATGTCATTTTTCAATGCACAACGCTTGATCGTAAGTGCAATGCATTGCGATAGCAGATTGCGTTGCAATCTCTTCAATGCACTTCGGAATAGTTCGTGAATGCATTGCACTGCAAATAAGTGTATATTGCTTAAATGTTATTCTTCATTGCACAACGCTTAATTGTATGTGCAATGCATTGCAGCAGATTGCACTGCACATCTCTTCAATGCACCTCGGAATGAGTTAGTTCTTTAATGCATTGCAAATGCAATGAAACAAAAAACATAATGTTTACATGTCATTCTTCAATGCACAACGTTTGATCGTAAGTGCAATACAATGCAACAGCAGATTGCATTGCAAATCTCTTTAAGCCATGTTAGCGTTTCACAACATCCACGAGGAGGCGGGTTTCGTGACATCATCGCGTACAATAGAAGTCCCATTTCATTGGCTAGGCGCCAACCAATAAAACGGCTCCTTTGAACACCCCCCGCTCCCGCCCCGTTTTCTAAATTGCAACAAAGCCCGTCTACGGAAAGCCTGAGCACTTCCTATTAGCCCCGTTGTATCTGGAAAGAAGAGACGTTAGGATTGAGGAGAAAAATGAGAGATTCTTCATGCATTCCAGTGAATTATTAATATCATCTTTGGTTGCAGTTCCATTCGAATTCCACTGGAGGTGACGCGAGCGAGCGCAGAATGAATAGGAGTCTATGGAGCTAAACGGCTAAATATATCTCTTTCTCCTGCTTGTCGTTGAATAAACGTAGATTTTATTGTTGATTCCGCAAGTTCAATATAGATTATAGGCCAAAAGTCGAATGAACCAGTACTTATGTCCTTTCGATTTCTTACAGGCCGTTGTTGGCCGGAACACGCTAGGATTCTGCTACTGTGTGACGTCATCACATGTTTGAATGGATTTTTAGAACAGATAAGTGAACTTAAAAATGCAATTTTCAGCAGAGTGTATTATCGTTGCCCTCCCTTTTGAATGCAACTTACTTGACAAAAAATTATATCCTGAGAAAAGTGGATTTCTGGGGGTGAAACCCCATAGACTCCCATTCATTCTGCACTCGCTCGCGAGCGCCCCCGCATGGACAGAGACGTGTTACTGCAGCCAGTCCAGAAACCGGAAGTAACCAGACAGTGCCAATTCTCCCCTTATTAGACGTTCTCTGGTTACAAGTGCACAAATCAGTTTTGCACCTCATATATCGCGAAAAGAGTAGCAAAAGTCAAGGCGCGAAATTTGAACTTGCAGTGACAGATTTGAGGAGTTGCAAGTGCCAATTTAAGGGTGTACTGTGAATTTGAATGTTAGATGAAGTGCAAATATATTTTACATGTTTGTGACTGTCATTGTATTTCTGTGAATGGCATTTTACACATGTGTGACTACTTGTCTGCAGCTTCAGATTCAGAATACAGGTTCGTGACTATTATCTGCGAGTGCACATTTCAACATTCAACTTCAGATTTTTATTTTACAGGTTTTCACATTGGAGCTGTGAGTGTAAATGTTCACATACAAGTACGCATATTTATTGTACAAGTTCTCAAATTCACATCTACGTGCTCTCAAGTTTTGCTACTCTTTTACCTTCATAATAGGCTTGCAGTGGTTCTACCTACACCAGAATAAAAGTCTGTTGGAGATGATAACAAATGTCATAAATGACCTCAGAACTAGTTACCCTACAGAATACATTTTAATTGGTGGCGATTTCTACATGACACCGAATGTATATTTGGATAGACAACCTTCTAAATTTGATATTTCTCATGTTAACAGTTTTATTCAAAATTTCTGCTTATCCAATGTATTAGTTGATATTTGGAGAAAGTTTGTTCAAAATGAATGCCACTTCAAGATCGAGAACTGATTATTGGCTCGGATCTGAATCTCATACTCTTTCAAGTAATGCTAAATGTAGTATTTCAGGTGCCCCCTTAACAGATCATTGTGTGATCAACTTAATCTTTGGTGACAGAAAATGTTCAAACTCATTTTTGAGAGACTGTTTAGGACATCAATGTTTCCCAGGACCGGTATTGAGAAATGATATATTTCGTCATTATGAGAAGAAAGAAGTGTGCAAAATTAGGACTAACTTTCTTTCATTTCCCGTTAATCCTAAATGTAAAGAGGTGCTGAAATTCTGAATCATATATACCCTCCAAAATAATTTTTAAGTATTAGATTTAATGTTGGGGATTCAAATGAGAAAGGGTTGAACACTTGTTTTTTTAGTGCAATTTGGTATGCATTCTGGAATGATGCATTCAGCTGGATGCAACAAAGATTACCTGTAAGGCTGATACTGTCGTGGGAAATTGTTAAGTTAGGATTGTTAATTAAGGATTACATGGTATCTTATGTAATAAATAATGTGTTTTTGTTGAAATTTGACACACAGATTTAAATTGCTCAAAATTCCTCCACGGTTATTGGTTTTTAAGAAGGAATATATTTGGAGACATTGAGGGATGAAAAGCCCCAAAGCAGTGTATTTGTACTCCTTATTGGAAGATTTTGGTTCTCTCCTACTTTATTAAAAAAAAAATTATCTTTCTTTTTAATTTGTCTTCAACTTATTGTTGGGAATGGTATGTATATTGTGTTGTGATAATTGTATGTAAGCTTAGTTTTCTTGGGAAACTTTAAATTATGAATCCCTTTCTGTTCTACGAATTTAAGAAGAAAAAAAAATCGTAACAGGTCTAAATAAAACTTCAACCTGCGGGCACTGCCGTCACTGCCATTACACGATAGGCTGAGGTGCCTCACGTGATCCGAGTTAGACGTTACGCTTTCTCCAATGGTAAGAGAGATACCCTCTCATCTCTCTCTATAAGACATTTTCAGGCGCAGCGGTGCGTGAACTCGAAGAAGCATAATGTGTTTGTAGTTGTAGGTCAGAGAAGTGCATGGATTGATGAGCGAATGTCATCAAGTTACAAAACTGTAAAAGAGAGGTGTCTAATGCCACCAAATAAGATAGAGCTGTGGAACCACTGTCATACTCTGGGAGCTCAAGGATACTCTCTCCTCTTACGCTGCACCGCACTCCGGACATGAAGCGGAATACGCATGCATGACGTCAAGGCACACTGGAAGTTTGGTTAAACCCAGAGCCATATAAAGTGAGAGTTGCGACAACTCCATTGACTGCAATGGAACGTTTTTTTACAGCAATGGCGGCTCGCGGAGCCTCTCAATAGTTCCCGGAAGTAGCAGCAGCGCGGTAGAGTTACAGCAACAGACCGTTTGTGATGCACTTTTAAAAGGTAAGACGTTTAAAGAATAAGATTGACTGTATATTATCAGTACATCTGAATCAAATTAACTTGTAACTTTAACTGTATTAAAGCATGCTAGTTGATTATTGCTCTCTAAATTAGTAGTTTTAGGGGACGTTTTCAGGTAAAATAAAGGTCATTGGATAAAGTTAGTACCGCATATAACAAACCACGAACAGCATATTAATGTTTAAACCCGTTCTATTAATGCATGTTTATCCTTTGTTGTGTAATAAGAGGGAAATACTTCTAAACATAGGTTAAATATAACATTGGGGAGTGTGATATTTGTAATTGATAAAATGAGAATATCGGTTTCATTCCATATTAAATGTGCAATAACGGGGAAAAATCCTTATTTTAGATTTCATATTTGAGTAAGGAAAACCGTACACTGTAAAAAATGATCGTGATTTTAACGGTAAAAGATTTTTAACGGTAGAAGACTGTTTTCGAATCCATTCAGCCGATTTTCTGATATTTAGAAGAATATCAGTAACCAGACCGGTCTCATTGACTTCCATAGTAGGAAAAAATATATACTATGGGAGTCAATGAGACCAGAAACGGTCTGGTTACTGATATTCTTTTAAATATCAGAAAATTGGCTGAATGGATTCGAAAACAGTAAAACTCAACTGTTTAACTCTGGGGGAGTTGTAAAATAAGCCTATTTCCAAAAAAAGTGGAGTATCACTTTAAAACGGCAGCAAGCCGTGTTCTAGATCAAATCACACTAGGCTTAATGGGGTATTATAAATCCCATAACTGTATTATATACTAACTCCTATATAATCATTTATCCCGTTTTTTGTTTCCTTTATCTCTTTCAACACAAGTAGCACAAAGGGGATTCGGTGGATCCTGAAGACTCCTGCACTGACGCTGTACCCTCACCTTCAGTCTCAGCTCCTTGGATTTTGCAAGACTTTATGCTCCTTATTTTTAATAAACCTTAAACTTCCCAGTGTTGGTCTTTGTGGAAAAAGTGCAGATACACCTAAGTATGATTAGCACAAAATGTTTAGTTCTATATAGATTGGTCCTGACTTTTAGAGCATATTTTCTGTGTCTGACAGTACAAGAACAACATAGAGGAAAGGCCAGACAACATGCTTGACGTGCAGTTTATTAGACATTTATAAATCCCATTGTGCTAATTCAGTGCAAAAGTGTATATATATATATATATATATATATATATATATATATATATATATATATATATATATATAGGTCATTGACAAATAAATGTTTTTTAAATATTTTCAAAACTGATGTAATGTATATTTTTGTGTCATGAACAATGTATTTGAACAAGTTTCAGTTGAACATTTCTAAGTTTTAAATTCACCTGAAAGTGGACCAACCTACTCATACTTGAAAGCAGTTTTTACCAGAGATCTACAAGGATCATTATGGCTCCTCTGGACAATGCATTATCATGCACACTGCAATTACCATAATAAGAGAGCCATGTTTGCAGTTGTGCCCCCCCTGACATACAAATTGCTAGACAAAAGGTTTTCAATTATCAGCTATAAATCTACTGAAATGTATAAAAATTGTTTATATGAAAGGTTAAAATGATGCCATAGACTGAAACACGAATTTAAATGGTGTTTTAAACGGAATTCTGTTCATTTGTGCAGACAGTTGCACAACCTGACATTTTGGGGGGGTTTAAGATAACAAAACATAAAATATATATTATCTAAATGTACTAAAAATGAATTTAAACTAAATAGGTTTTATAGATTAAAGTGATGTCATGAATTTATCAAATTATGTTAAGGAAATAATGTACTTGGAAACCTAGGAAATATGTGTTTGTGTATATAATCATGTTTTGTTTTAAAATGAAATATATTATGTATTCATTTATATAGTAATAAGTGCATAAGCATTGTAAACATTACAATGAATGCAATTTTACATTTTACTTGTTTGCAATGGCTTTTTAAGACAATCACCTGTTTCCTGCAAGTCTCCTGTCCTTGTAAAACCATAGTGAACATTACGTGATAACCCTTAAATAACATACAAGTTTAAGAACACAAAAATACTTCAAAACAACTGCAAAACGGTCTTTAACCAAGGTAAAGTTAGCCAGAAAATGTTAACAAAGGCAGGCAACGCTGGCCACAATAAACATTAAATATCAGCAGATTTTTATCTTTTAAAAACAATATTGCTGTAACTACATACACATACTACATCCAAATGTCAATGTATTATATACATATTGTAAACCAACGCATTTATTGACTACAAACTTCCAAATATCACAGTTCAGCTCTCTACCTCCATCGATTTGAATTGGCGCCGAAGCACTTCCTGGAACTATTTGAGGTCTCCGCGAATCACGTGACAATCAAGCATTTAGAACTTCCGTTGTCGCAACTTTCTCTTTTTTTTTTTTTATTTTTTTTTTTATAATGTTTATTACAAACTCTCGTGGAGACAACAGCAAAAATACAGGCAAGGCATCAACAAAATGCAGATTGACAATGAAAAAGTAAATACATAAATAATGAATAAATAAAATAAGGCATTGTTCTCAAAAGAATACTGTGTTACAGGATCAAAAACATTTCAGCAGCATAACATATAGCTTCTACAGTTTGTTTAGAATTTTTTACAAGGTTCAAGGAGGATAAAAACATACAAAATTCATTTTTAAAACAGTTTATATTTGGCAATTGTTTTTTCCATTTATTTTTGTGAATGTGGTATTTACCCATAATGATGATAAGGTTTATCAAAATTGAAATGTCCCTTGTTATTTTAGAATTATAAATAAGAATGTCTTCGATTGTAAATTTTTCAAGTTCACTAATTTTATTTTTCAACCAGCTGTGGACATCTTGCCAGAACTTCCTGCTAACTGAGCAAAGGAAGAATAAATGTTCTGTTCGTTCTGGGTTTTCATGACAAAAGTCGCAAGGGTCAACTTCAAAACCAAACCTACCCCTCAATGTCTCCGCAGATGGATAGTAGTTGTTAAGAATTTTAAATTGCATTTCTTTTACTTTGGGTGCAATTGGCCATTTTATAAATTTCCAATGTTTTTCTGTAATTGTTGGATTATCTAATATTTTAAGTTTTATCTTCCTATCATAATCATGATATATATAACCTTTGAAAGCTTTATTTAAATATTTGTTGTCACATTTTTTGTCCGTCATGTTTAATTCTCCTATCGTTAAGTTTGGAAGTTTGATTTGGACATTAGAAAAAAGAATTGTGTTTTTTATCAGCTGTATCAAATTCACTGGGATAGATTTACAGATTGTCCTATATTCTTTAAAAGAACATTGAATATTATTAAATTTGTTTTTTAGATCTTGCAGCTGTAAGATTTCACCGTTTATATCTAAAATGTCATGTACAAAGATAATGCCTTGTTCAAACCAAAGCTGGTTGAACAAAGACTTTTTGTTTGATACAATTACTCTATTATTCCACAAGGTGGCACAATGAGGGGTAAAGTTATGGGTAAATACCATCTTCCAATAATGCAAAACCTGTTTGTGAAACTCAGATAATTTAACAGGTATTTTAGAAATTTCAAAGTCACATTTCAAAAGAAAGTTTAAACCCGCCGAACATCTTGAAGATACTTTTTGGAATGTGAAACCATATTGAATCCGGCTTCACTAGAAACTCTTTCAACCACTTTATTTTAAATGTTCCTAACATTGCCTCAAAATCCACTGTTTTGATACCCCCCCTATTATACTCTTTAACCAAGTGAGATTTTTTTACATAGTAGGTCTTATTTCTCCAAATAAATTTATATATAATAATGGAGTTAATTTTCCTCACGTTTTTTTGGAGCAATGTAAAGAGATTGACATGTATAAATAAGTTTGGATATACCCTCAGCCTTGGACAATAAGTTACGCCCAAAAATGGAAAGATCTCTACTAAGCCAATGGTTTAAGGATACTTGTATTTGATCAATTTTTTCTTTCATATTAATTTCCTCTCTTTGTTTTTCATCTTTGACCATCTTAACTCCAAGATACTTAACTTCTTTTTTAACAGGGATTGACATTATTTCTGTATCTAAGCAGTCAAATAACGCAAGTAGTTCACACTTTTTCATATTTAAGCGAAGACCTGAAGCTTTGGAAAAAGTTGAAATTGTTTGCAATGCATTACTAACCATAGATTTATCCCTAAGGAAGAAGACAGTGTCGTCTGCAAACTGACTGAGGCGAAATTCGTATTCAAAAAAATGTATACCCTGAAAACTTGGATGATTTAATATCAGATATGCTAGTAGCTGTGTACATAAAATGAACAACTTGGGACTAATTGGACATCCTTGTCTTATTCCGCAAGTTATATTTATTCTAGGTGTTAGTCCTGGGTTAAAGGAGACATAACTGTAAATATCAGAATAGAACATTTTAATCACTGAACAAAATTTTTTGTCAAATCCAAAATTTTCTAAAGTAGAAAATAAAAATTCATGCTCTATAGAATCGAAAGCTTTCAACTTTCTCTTTATATGGCTCTGGCCCTTACCAGGTAGAACGGACGCTTGATTGGGTGGCTGTGTTGTGGAATTGGCCAATAGGAAAGAGGAAACCAGTTTCCGTGGTTACACGGAACACACAAGTAACAGTTTTTGCAACAGGAACCATTATTAAGGTAATTAATGTTTTAATATGCGTTTATTCTGTGTTAGTGCTTTTAGAAGTTTGCTGTTTGAAGATAGTGTCTTCTGTTTATTAGTTGTTTAGTATCTCAGCGAAAGTCTGCAAATATTTTAAGACTAGATGCTGCGTTCCAGGCAAGTTTTTGAGCTCGTAAATTACGACTTCAAACCACGACTCACGACTTTGTAGCGTTCCAGGCCAGTCACGCAAAAATACCTGAGAGCAATATACATACTTATTGTTTCAGACATTGTAATACATAATCGTGTGTGTGTGTATATACATACTTATTGTTTCAGACACATAACATTGTAATACATAATCGTGTGTGTATTATTATCATTATTATTATATTATTATTTATTTGACTGCAACGTTATATTGTCCTAAAGTGTATTCTCATCGTGTACCGCCTGCAGAAACACTGCACCCGTAGGGGCTGCCATTGTTGTTTTGTATGGTTTTGCGGGCTATGTGACGTCAGAACCGTTTGCTACGGTTTCTGTGTTGAACGTCATGTTTCCTGGAAACGGTGTCGTGCCGAAAAGTGATGGTCCGCCGAGAATTGATGGCCGGCCGCGGGAGCGCGCACAGCGTGTTAAAGCTGTATCGCCTTTTCATACAGTTGCTTTTATGTGGATCAAACAGACATAACGTGCAAATACACATCAGATTATGTCTGTGGTAATAGCACTCACCTGTAAAGGGCCAATACAACCATTAAAATGCAGTATTTCACCTGCCAAAAAGTGATTGAAGCCTCTACTTATTGATTGAAAGGTTATTTCTGCCCTGAACTCAGTTGCTTATATTCACGAGGGTTAAATATGACTGATTATAACTCACCTACTACTTTTTACCTATTAAAATACCTGTAAAGGGCCAATACAACCATTAAAATGCAGTATTTCACCTGCCAAAAAGTGATTGAAGCCTCTACTTATTGACTGAAAGGTTATTTCTGCCCTGAACTCAGTTGCTTATATTCATGAGGGTTAAATATGACTGATTATAACTCACCTACTACTTTTTACCTATTAAAATACATGTAAAGGGCCAATACAACCATCATAATGCAGTATTTTACCTGCCAAAAAGTGATTGAAGCCTCTACTTATTGACTGAAAGGTTATTTCTGCCCTGAAATCAGTTGCTTATATTATATTATATAATAATAAGTAGAGGCTTCAATCACTTTTTGGCAGGTGAAATATTATAATGGTTGTATTGGCCTGTAAGGCCGTCTAATTCGATCCAATACAACTGTCTGCACCGTTGTGCAACGGGGGGTTGAGATGCGTTCTCTTACAAGAGTATCTCTCGTACTGCGTAATATCTTACGCTATGGGGAAACACTCTTTCCTCGAGATATTGAAGCCAAAAATTACCCTTAATTTTTTTAATCATGCAAAACGCTTT
>JAZAVI010000851.1:2500-14756 GCA_036326025.1 Chrosomus eos
CTAATCTATCTTTCTTTCTTTCCCTTCTTTCTAACTAATCTATCTTTCATTTTAACTAATCTATCTTTCTTTCTTTTTTTCTAACTAAATCTTTCTTCTTTCTTTATAACTAATCTTTCTTTCTTTCTTTCTCTTTCTAACTAATCTCTTTTTTTCTTTCTAACTAATCTATCTATCTATCTATCTTTTTTTTTCTAACTAATCTATCTTTCTTTCTTTCTTTCTAACTAATCTATTTTTCTTTCCCTTTTTAACTAATCTATCTTTCTTTCCCAACTAATCTATCTATCTTTCTTTCTTTCTTTTTAACGAATCTATCTTTCTTTCTAACTAATCATTTTCTTTCTTACTTAATCCTTTCTTTTATTCTAACTAATCCCATCTTTCCCTTTTAACTTTTCTTTTATCTTTCTTTTCTAACTAATCTATCTTTCTTTTCTTTCTAACTTTAAACTATCTTTCTTTTTTTCTTACTAATCTATCTTCTTTCTCTTTTCTTTCTTTCTAACAATTCTCTTACCCTTTTTTTCTTCTAACTAATCTATCTATCTTTCTTTCTAACTAAACTATCTTTCTTTCTTTCTTTCTAACTAATCATCTTCTTTCTTTCTAACTAATCTATCTTTCTTTTTTTTCAAATAATCTATCTTTCTTTCATTCTAACTAATTTAGTCTTTCTTTTTCTAACTAATCCCCTTTCTTTCTTACACTTCTTTCTTTTTAACTAACTATCTATCTTTCTTTCAACTAATCTATCTTTTTTTCAACTAATCTATTTTTTTTTTCTTTCTAACTAATCTATATTTTTCTTTCTAACTAATCTATCTTTCTTTCTTTCTTTTTAACTATTCTCTTTAATTTTTTTTTAACTAATCTATCTATCTTTCTTTCCCTTTTTAACTAATCTATTTTTTCTTCCTTTCTAACTAATCAAACTTTCTTTCTAACTAATCTATCTATCTTTCTTTTTTCTTTCTTTCTAACTAATCTATCTTTCTTTCTAACTAATCTATCTTTCTTTCTTACTAATCTATCTTTCTTTCTAACTAATCTATCTATCTTTCTTTCTAACTAATCTATCTTTCTTTTCTTTCTAACTAATCTATCTTTCTTTCTTTCTAACTAATCTATCTTTCTTTCTTTCTCTTTCTTTCTTTCTAACTAACTCTTTACTTTCTTTCTTCTAACTAATCTATCTATCTTTCTTTCTAACTAATCTATCTTTCCTTTCTTTCTAACTAATCTATCTTTCTTTCTAACTAATCTATCTTTCTTTCTTTCTAACTAATTTATCTTTCTTTCTAACTAATCTATCTTTCTTTCTAACTAATCTATCTTTCTTTCTTTCTAACTAATTTATCTTTCTTTCTAACTAATCTATCTATCTTTCTTTCTAACTAATCTATCCTTTCTTTCTAACTAATCTATCTTTCTTTTTTTTCCTTCTTTCTAACTAATCTATCTTTCATTCTAACTAATCTACCCTTTCTTTCTTTCTTTTCTAACTAATCTTTCTTTCTTTCTTTATAACTAATCTTTCTTTCTTTCTTTCTTTCTAACTAATCTCTTTCTTTCTTTCTAACTAATCTACAAATCTACTATCTTTTCTTTCTAACTAATCTATCTTTCTTTCTTTCTTTCTAACTAATCTATTTTTCTTCCTTTCTAACTAATCTATCTTTCTTTCTAACTAATCTATCTATCTTTCTTTCTTTCTTTCTAACGAATCTATCTTTCTTTCTAACTAATCTATCTTTCTTTCTTACTAATCTCTTTCTTTCATTCAACTAATCTATCTTTCTTTCTAACTAATCTATTTATCTTTCTTTCTAACTAATCTATCTTTCTTTTCTTTCTAACTAATCTATCTTTCTTCTTTCTTACTAATCTATCTTTCTTTCTCTTTCTTTCTTTCTAACTAATCTCTTACTTTTTTTCTTTCTAACTAATCTATCTATCTTTCTTCTAACTAATCTATTTTTTCTTTTTTTCTTCTAACTAATCTATCTTTCTTTCTTTCTATACTAATCTATCTTTCTTTCTTTCTAAATAATCTATCTTTCTTTCATTCTAACTAATCTGTCTTTCTTTCTAACTAATCTATTCTATCTTTCTTTTTCTAACTAATCTATCCTTTCTTTCTAATCAAATTCTTTCTTTCTTTTACTTCTTTCTAACTAATATTTTCTTTCTTTCTAACTAATCTATCTTTCTTTCTTTCTAACTAATCTATCTTTCTTTCTTTCTAAATAATCTATCTTTCTTTCATTCTAACTAATCTGTCTTTCTTTCTAACTAATCTATCTATTTTTCTTTCTAACTAATCTATCCTTTCTTTCTAACTAATCTATCTTTCTTTCTTTACTTCTTTCTAACTAATCTATCTTTCATTCTAACTAATCTATCTTTCTTTCTTCTTTCTTTCTAACTAATCTTTCTTTCTTTCTAACTAATCTTTCTTCTTTCTTTCTTTCAACTAAGCTCTTTCTTTCTTTCTAACTAATCTATCTATCTATCTTTCTTTCTTTTCTTTCTAACTAATCTCTTTCTTTCTAACTAATCTATCTTTCTTTCTTTTTTAACTAATTTCTATCTTTCTCTCTTTCTTTCTAACTAATTTATCTTTCTAATCTATCTATCTTTCTACCTAATCTTTCCTTTCTTTCTAACCAATCTTTTTTTCTTTTTTTAGAACTATTCTTTCTTTCTAACTAATTCATCTATCAAACTTAAAAACTACTTTAAAACTTCTTCAAACTCTCTGGTCCGGTTTTCCCTCAAGCCAACTTAAAGTTTGTCTCATCAAACTTTTTTTCTAGTTATTATTATTCTTCTGACTCTAAAATTTAAACTCTAACTCGTCCTAGGACTTTAACTCTACAAACTCCAAACTCGGGTCAGACCTTCAAACTGTTCTGACTTAGTGTGCTATATCTTTTTCAGACTGATTTGACTTTCAATTTCTTAAAAATTAATATTAAAAAATCATAAAAATCCCATTGACTTTCATTGGAACAGTTCAAATGAGCCAAGACTACGGTGGCCCAGTAGTCTACACCAAATAAACTCAAATCTAAATTCCCTAAAGCCTTGGACTCAATTAAACTCCCATTCTATAACAGTATGTACTAA
This sequence comes from Chrosomus eos, assembly GCA_036326025.1. Lineage (NCBI taxonomy): Eukaryota > Metazoa > Chordata > Actinopteri > Cypriniformes > Leuciscidae > Chrosomus > Chrosomus eos. The sequence goes on from JAZAVI010000851.1 coordinate 5,633, forward strand.
TGAACTCTTACTATCTATCTATCTATCTATCTATCTATCTATCTTCTATTATCTATCTATCTTCCTTTTTTAACTAATCTTTCTTTCTTTCTAACTAATCTTCTATCAAACTTCTATCTATCTATCTATCCCATCTATCTATCTATCACTATCTATCTATCCTATCTATCTTTAAAACTAACTTTCTTTTTTCTAACTAATCTTTCTTTCTCTTTCTTTTAATCAATCTATCTTTTTTTTCTAACTAATCTTTACTTCTTTCAACTTTCTATCTTTCTAACTAATCTTTCTTCTAACTAATCTATCTGTTTTTAACTATCTATCTTTCTAATAATCTTTCTTTTCTTTCTAACCAATCTACATTTTTTCAAACAAATCTTTCTTCTTTCTAAAATAATCTTTCTTTCTAACTAATCTATCTTTTTCTAACTATCTATCTTTCTAATGTATCTTTCTTCTAACTATCTATATATCTTCTAACTAATCTTCTTTTTTTTCTTTCTAACCAATCTTTCTTTTCTTTCTTTCTTTCTTTCTTTCTTTCTAACTAATCTATTTTTTTCTTTTTAATAATCTATCTTTTTTCTTTCCCCAAATAATCTATCTTTCTTTCTTTCTAACTAATATTTTTTTTCTTTCCAACTAATTATCTATCTTTCTTTCTTTCCAACTAATTTATCTTTTTCCAACTAATCTATCTTTCTTTCTTTTTTCTTTCTAACTTTCTATCATTTTTCAATATTTATCTATCTTTTTAACTAATCTATTTTTTTAAAATTTAAACTATCTTTCTTTCTAATAATCATCTACTTCTTTCTAACTAATCTTCTATCTTTCTTTCTAACTAATCTTTTTTTTCTTACTTATCTTTTCTTTCTTTTTTTTCTTCTTTCTAACAAATTTATCTTTTTTTTCTAACTAATCTTTCTTTCTTTCTAACTAATCTATCTATCTTGCTTTCTAATTAATCTATTTATCTTTCTTTCAAACTAACTTTCTTTCTTTCTAACTAATCTATCTTTCTTTCTTTCTAACTAATCTCTATCTCTCTTTCTAACTAATCTATCTTTCTTTCTTTCAACTAATCCACTATTATCTTCTATCTATCTTCTATCTATCTATCTACTATCTATCTATTTATTCTATCTATCACTATCATTATTATCTTTTTTCTTTCTACCTAACTTTTTTTCTTTCTTTTCTACCCTAATTATATTTTCTCAAAGAAAGAAACTAACTTTCTTTTTTTCTAACTAAAAATATCTTTCTTTCTTTCTTTTTTTTCAATAATCTTTCTTTCATTCTAACTAATATATCTTTCTTCTTTCTAATTAATCTTCTTTCTTTCTAACTAATTATCTTTCTTTTTTTTCTAACAATCTATTTTTCTTTTTTTCTTTCTAACTAATTATCTTTCTTTCTTTCTAACTTCTCTTTTTTTTTTTCTAATAATCATCTATCTTTCTTTCTTTCTAAATAATCTATCTTTCTTCCTTTCTAACTAAATTCTTCTTTTTTTCTTTTTTCTAACTAATCTATTTTTTTCCTTTTTTAACTAATTATCTTTTTTTCTAAATAATTATCTACTTTTTTCTTTTTTTCTAACGAATCTATTTTCTTTTTAACTAAATTATCTTTTTCTTTTTTTCTTTCTACGAATCTTCTTTTTTTAACTAATCTATCTTTTTTTCTTACTAATCTTTTTTCATTTAAATAATCTATCTTTCTTTCTAAAACTATTTCTTTTTTTAACAATCTTTCTTTTTTTTCTAAAAATAATCTATTTTCTTTTTTTAATAATCTATCTTTTTTTCTTTTTTTTTCTTTCTTTTTAAAATAAACTCTACTTTCTTTTTTTTAACTAATCTATCATCTTTTTTCTAATAACTATCTTTCTATCTTTCTTTCTAACTAATTATCTTTCTTTAACTAACTTCTTTTTTTTTCTCTAATTTCTTTTTTTTCTAACAAATCTTCTTTCTTTTTTCTAAAAATTATCTTTCTTTTCTAAACTAATCATCTTTCTTTCTTTCAAAATAATCTTTTTTTCTTCTAACTAATCTGTCTTTTTTTCTAAAATTTCTATCTTTTTTTTAACTAATCTTCCTTTCTTTTAAACAAATCTATTTTTTTTCTTTACTTTTTCTTTTTTTCTAACTAATCTTTCTTTCTTTCTTTTTTCAAACTAATTTTTTTCTTTCTTTTAACTAATTCTTTCTTTCTTTTTTCTACTATCTACTATCTATTATCTACTATCTTATCATTTCTATCTATTATCTATCTTTCTTCTTTTTTTAAACAAAAATTTTTCTTTCTAACTAATCTATCTTTCTTTCTTTCAACTAATTATCTTTCTTCTTTCTTTCTAACTAATTTTTTTTTCTAACTATCTATCTTTCTACCTAATTTTCCTTTCTTTCAAACCCAATCTTTTTTTTTTTTTGAAATTCTTTCTTTCAAACTAATTCATTTTATCAAATTCAAAAACTTTAAACTTCTTCAAACTCTCTGGCCCGGCTTCTAACCCAACTTAAATTTTGTTCATCAATTTTTTTTTCTGTTCCCCCGTTTCCCAAACACCTGCCTTTGAATATTCAAGCCATTTGAAGAGTTTGGTGAGTGTTTCGGGTGGTTTGATTGGGGGGGAACTAAACTTTCAGGCGTGGCCCCCCGGGAGCAGGATTAAAGACCTTGCACTAAACCCCTTGTCACATTGTTTGCAAAAGCACTAAAAAAACTGAGACAACAGGGGTTTCCCCTTAAACACCAATCACTGAACTCAACACGCACAGCCGTCATCCCTACTGACCTTTACACTGTTTTGATTGTTCTTATGGAACCACATGAATATTACGGGTTTTTAAAAAAGTGTTCAAAATTGATTTTTTTATTTACTAAGGGAATTCTGCTCTCTTTACAAACATGTCTGTTTTTTTTTTTAAAAATCATTAATTTCACTTTCCCATATTTTGCCCCCATTTTTTAACTGGATGTTTTTTGAGGTTTTCCCTGAGTGTGAAATGAACCCTGTACAATGTAGACATTGATGTGGTGGGAAACGTGTCCGTGTGTTGGATGCCCGGGTTTTTCCCCAGTATAAAATAAAGTGTTTTTGTCTTCTTTATGGATGATTGGCCCGGAATAAAATGGAATGTGTTTTGTTTTTTCAACATGCAAAAAAACGATGATGAAAAGGAGTTACAGATCCATTTGCTTTTGATTTCTTTGTAATGGTTGTTTGCCCTGATCTAATGTGTATTTTTTTTTTTAATCAGTTGGGAGTCATTTGTCTAAAACCCCGGCCTTAAAATAGAACCCAATGCACCGCCCGCACAGTGCCCTTTATCCACACCCTTGAACATGGAGAACCTTCTGGTTAGATCTTTTGCACAAACCTTGTCACATGGATGTTGGCAAAAGCACAAACCAAAACTGAAAAACCCCTTGGGTTTGCCCATATCAACCCCAATCACTGAACCCCAACACAGCAAAAAGCCGATCCCCCTACATGACTTTCACTGTTTTGACTTGTTCTTCGGGAACCACATTAATTTACGGGTTTTTTGAGTGTTAAAAATTTTGTAGTTTCAGTTTACTAAGTGAATTTGTCCCCTCTTTTACAAACATGTCTAGTTTTTTTTTACTATACATTAAAATATTACTTTCCATATTTCCCCCTTTTTAAACTGTGAGTTGTTTGGGATTCATGGTGTGAAATGAGAGCCTGCCCAAAGTACTGACATTGATGTGGTGTGAAACGTGTCACGTGTGTGGTGCCTGATTTTTCCCCCCATTTTGAAATGAATAAGGGGTTTTTTTTCACAGGGGAGGCTGTTCCTCTTTAAGGTGAACAGAGCAGTCCCTCGCTTGAGGAAACCATTTTTGGGAGGAAGAGTATGCCTTCCTACCGAAATAAACAACCCAACAAAAAAGTAATGCCTTTTTGTTACTTTAAAAGGGATAGTTCGGCCAAAAAATGTTTTTAAGCCAGCATTATCACCCTCAACCTTCGAGATGCATATTTTCAATTTTGTTCGACGAACACATTTTCAGTTATTTTAAAAAAGTTTTAGCCCCTTCAGTGGATATAATTTTAAATACGGGGTCCCCCCCCTTCGCCCCAAAATAAAGGCCTTTGAGGGTAACCCGTGCTTTTTTGTCGTAAAAATATACAATTTAAATTTTAAGATGAAAATATCTGACCTCTTCAAGATCGACGCCTTTTAACGGGGAGGGAAGTCGGCGTACGAGGTCACGTAGGTGGGAAACTCGTGACGTGAATGAACGGCAGGCGCGCCAGAGAGCAGAGCAAACGTACGTCGTTTCCTACCTACGCCCCAAAATACCTACGTCATGCGTTTCCTCGCTACGTCCTACTCGTCGCCGACTTCCTCACCGTGAACGGCGGTCGTCGTTCCCGGGAAAGTCAATATTTTCATTTTAAATTTTTAAATATGTTATGTTTACGCCCAAAATCGCAGGGATTCCCCTAGAAGGCCTTCGTTTACCCCCCTGGACCCGGTGGATTCTTTTGTGAAGGTTTGTATGCCCTTTTTGGGGCTTGAAGGAGGTGGACCCCGTTCTTAACTTTTCCCCTGAAGGGTCTAAGAATTTTCTAAAATACGGAAAAAGTGTTCGTCTGAAAAAAGATTGACATATGCATCTCGAACGGTTTAGGGGTGAGTAATGATGGGTTAAAAATCATTTTTTGGGGGAACTATCCCTTTTTAACCCCAACTACGATTAAGTAATCATTTGGCCATTTTTTTTTAAAAATTTTCACAACTTCAAGTTTGAATACCCATTTGGTAAAAAAACAAGGTACGTAAAAAGGTTTGTGCTCGGGGGAAACAAACTGAAAAACTCATGAAAAAGTGCCAACGCTATGAAAAACTGTTAAAAAGAACCCTGAAATGAAAGAGGGGTGACTGATTATCACAGATTAAAAGATGTTATCTGCTATTTTTTTTGGTGGGGATATCGAAATGGCTTTTAGTTTTTATATGCTTAATATTCCTATAGGGGGCATTTAATACAATAATGTTTTTCCCCAGATATCTTTTGAGGAATCCTCCTTTTTTGAATTCAGTGACAAAGACTTTCCCTGATAAGCGGAGCTTATCAGACAACATTTGTGAAAGTAAAGAAAAAATATCTGTCATGCTGACCAGTGAAAGGAGGTGCTGAGAGATTTAAAAAGACAACAGCAAAAGTCACAAGTCCCCTATCACGTTCCACATCTGGACCCCGAGCCTTCAAAAATGCAAAAAAATAGATAAAAGAAGAAAAAATATTGTGCCTATTTTCAGAAGCCATACTTAAAAATTGCACGGATTGGAGTTTTTTCATCGCCAATGATTTGAGGTAGCTAAGGCTTTCAGTTCGAAAAAGGTAAAAGGAAGAAGGTGAGATTCGCCTTTTAAAGTAGAGAAATTTTGCCATAATGCTGAGTTTCAAAAAAAGGGGGAATGGGGAAAAATGGTTGCTTGGACCCCCAAAAAGAAGTAAAATCCACCCAACTTCACTCACTGTACCACTGTCAAGGTTTTTTACAACAGAAAGACACTATGGGCACATCCGAACATGCCCCAGAACCCCCAAAAATATGAAACCCGCACAAATTGGGCAGAAGAAGTTCAGTCAATAAACGTTGACCCTTCCCTCCCCATGGATGTTAGCAAAAATTTTTGGACCATTGCTTGTGAATGGTAAATGATGAAGTTTCAAATTTTGTCAGAAAAAATCGTACATTCCCTTTTAGGGAGCAGATGTACAACAGGGGGAACTTACATTCAGGAAAAAAATTACTACATTAGGCAAAAATGAGGAAGTAAAGGTTGTCATACCGCCAGATCCTGCACCATTTTAATATGGAGGACTTCACCCAAAACCCTCCCAATTTTCCCTCATGTTATAAAAAGCAGTAAGAGCGTGGCGGTTTCAGTGAGGAACGAACCCTAAAAGTTCCCATACTGGCTGAAGCTTGGAAAAAGCTGGTGAAGATTCCCAACTCCGTGGAATGCAATGCATGATTTTCAGGACGCGCGAGGCTGCAAGTCTGCCGAAACTTCAGGCGTTTGTTAACAAAGGGAATGAGGTAGTGTCTGCAGTGCACTGACTACTCGGGGGGAACTAAAAAGGAATAAGCCGCAATCCCCATTTACAGAGGATGTCAAAACACTGCATCATTTTTGAACTCAAAACAGCAGGAGTATGTGGATGCCCTACAAGACAAACCAAAGGAAAAATTTGCCACCCTTTGTAAAATCTGCTAACAAGATTGTTTTTTTTTAATAGACGAAAAAGGGGGAGGGGTTTTCCAGGGTGAATATTCAATCTACATGTTAGAAAAAGGCCCAAAGCACAAAAAATTCGCTGTGGGACTCAGTGATTTTTAGAAAAAGCTTTGGGGGTACTTCCAAGGGGGGAAAACTGGTAAAAGGGGGAGGAAGGGGGCCCGTGTTTTGACCCCTAAAAGGGAGTTGCCCAGGATCTCCTTGTAAAAAGAGAGAAAAGTGTGAAGTTCCCGTTGAGAACCGATTTGTTTTCTCGTCCCGGTGCTCTCTCTATTTTCGTGGTGCGACGATTCGCCACTAGCCCCGCCAGTGGAGCAAAGCATCCAGATGCCCCTTTGTCAAAAAAGCGGTAAAGCAATATACATTGCCCAGTATTAAACCTTAAAGACAAAGCATGGATAACTGGCCAAATTCCTTGGCCTGATTCAGAGTTCATGGGAGTTCTACCCCCCCCTGAAAACAATTACAGTTGCAAAATTAGTAAATCCTCATTGCAATGGAAAAAGGGGAAAAAGCCCCCAAATCCAGGGGAAAGGATTAGATGGTATAACAAAGATCCACAAGGTAAAATATAATTGTCTAAAATCATTTTTAAACCTTAGGGGGGAGCTGTTTGGGGCTCTTTCGGTTTTATATGCCCTGACTTTTGCTTATTTCGTCTTAAAACATACCATTTGCCAACATATAAAAATTTTCTGTATTTTAGACAAACTCTGCTACAATAATATGTGAGCAAAATGATGTACTGTTTGCATTTTATAGAAAAAAAATAATATGCGGGGTTGTACGTTTTGGGGAAAAAAAATGTCACTGCAATAAGGCCATTTAACAATAGGAATAGTTGTAAACAATATTTTGATTATATTTTGTAGGCTAGAATTTTTACTTCAAAATGAATGAAAAATCATTCGACCACTCTTTCAGAAAGATCAATATAAAGATTTGAAATTTTTTCATCGTTTTTGGGTCATTACTGTGATGGGGGGTGTTAATGCCTGATATTTAATGCATTTACACCTGGGGAAAAAAAGACACCCCCCAATGGCTAAGCCCATCAAGGTGCTGTGAGGCAGCCTGAACTAAAAAAATTACTATGAATAAAAAGTTAAAAAAAAAGCATTTATTTAAAATAAAATCTTTCCTAAGAACATAAGACTTAAAGGATTCATATACTTTAAAACTTCCTTTTAAAAAAAAAAATAAATAAAAAAAACCAAATTGTTTTTTTTATATAAAAACACACCCAAAACATATATAAAATTTTTATATATTATTATTATATTATATTATTATATTTATATATATATATAAAATTTTCTTATATAGTGGTTATATAAATAAAAAAAAGGCATTCAAAGTCCTAAAAAATATCAAGGTTAAAAAAAATTAAGGGGAAAAGCGTTTCAAAAATTGATTTAAAAAAAAAAAAAATTATCAGAATGATTTCTGAAGACTGATGGTGCGTGTAAACAAAAAAAAAAAAGCAAAAAACTTTAGAATTATCCAAAGTAAATGATGGACAATTATGATTTTGTTGCCAATGTATTTGGTTTAGGACGGGAAACATCTATTGAGGGTAATGCGTAACGCGGTTCTGTTTATGGGCCCTTAGCCGCACCATTTACGATAATCAATGAACGGCTGACCTAAACAAATAAAACATCCCCGTTAACTACAAGCATTCATTTAGCCGTCTTAAATAAAATTGACAAAATGTTTTGTTTTTAAACTAAAGCTGAGCGTGTTCCTGCTATCAGTGTATGGATCAGTCTTTTGTGCGGGCGGCGCAGTCTTCATCCCCTTTTGGGACGTGCTCTTCAATCTATTCCCATTGCGGAACTATTCATTCCGGTGAAATCACAAAATAAAATGCCCCAAAAACGGGTTGCCGTTATAGTGTGTGCTTGATATAGACTGTAACCCCTGATGAACATATTCGGTTTTGATGAGAGAAAAAAAATATGCCGGGGGGAGATTCGAACCCGTAACCCCTTTACCGCTACAAGACAAAAAACTAGACCACAAAGACTCAAACCCAAAATCGCAGATCGATATATTTCCTAAAAATTAAACAGCAGTTATTTTAAAAAATTTTTCAGCGTATAGGCCTGCTACAGGGAAATTTTTTGTTTAGGTAATTACTAGGCAACTATAGTCTGAAAATGCATTTGAGGGTTATTATCAGAAAAGGAATTATAAAAAACTAAACAACTTACTCCCAACTTGATCCTCGGGGGTTTAATTTGTTCTTCAAAAGGAAGTTCGTGTCTGATTTCAAATTCCATGAAAAAAGGTGAATTATTCCCATTTGTCCCTATCCTCTGAAAGGAGTAACGTTGCGTCTTCTCCCCCAAAACGCGATGAATCTGTGAATTCTGATAAGAAAACGTGTTTTGGGATTGATCGGGGGGCGTGGGGGGATGATAGTTTTCCTGTCAAAAACGCGGGGGTTTTTGGCGGGGTCACCTAATTATTTATAAAGAAGGGAGAGCGAAAAAAATGTAACTCTCCTTTGTTTCAAACGGTTACATAAAATGTAAATATTATTTTTTAAATAAATTTTCTTATTTAAAAGAAGAGAATCTCAGTTCATAAAGAGACATATTCGTATCTCTGTGACAATATTGAGAGAGTTCAGTTAATATTTTGGCCGTTTTTTAGAACGGACCCATGACAGAGCAATTAAAACCCCATCATGTTTATTTTTCTTTATTTTACGAAAAAACACAAACTTTGTTTTTTTTTTGTGAGTACCCCCAAAAAAATAGAAATTAACAGGATCTAAAGATGTACAACCCTTTTATTTAAGATCAAAATTAAAGAAAAGT
>JAZAVI010000852.1:0-70407 GCA_036326025.1 Chrosomus eos
TCTAGTATCTGTAAAACAGCATTTTTTCCATCTTAAAAATATATATAAATTACGTCATATGCTCTCACGGACAAATGCGGAACAATTAGTTCATGCGCTCATGACCTCAAGGCTAGATTATTGTAATGCTCTACTGGGTGGTTGCCCTGCACGCTTAATAAACAAACTACAGCTAGTTCAAAATGCAGCAGCTTGAGTTCTTACCAGAACCAGGAAGTATGACCATATTAGCCCGGTTCTGTCAACACTGCATTGGCTGCCTATTAAACATCTTATAAATTTTAAAATATTGCTGATTACTTACAAAGCACTAAATGGCTTAGCTCCCAAGTACTTGAGCGAGCTCTTAACGCATTATAGTCCTGCACGTCTACTGCGATCTCAAAATTCTGGCCAGTTGATAATACCTAGAATATCTAAATCGACTGCTGGCGGTAGATCCTTTTCCTATTTAGCACCAAAACTCTGGAACAATCTTCCTACCATTGTCCGGGAAGCAGATACACAGTCTGTCAGTTTAAAGCTAGACTAAAAACACATCTCTTTGACCTAGCATTCACATAATACATTATCGACTTCTATAAGGCTGGATAGATTAGGCCAGCCGGAACCGGGAACACTTCCCTTACATCCTGATGTACTCGTTACATCATAAGAAGAAAGGCATCTACGCTAATATTAGTGTCTTTGTTTATCCCGAGGTTTTCTTGCTGCCTGCCGGATTTAGGCCGTTTCCAGATCTGACGAAGGACCTTCGCCTGGACCCGATGACAACGCAGTGCTGAAGTGCCAACTAGCCTCTCCCTATGGAGGATCCCTATTCCACTCATCAGATAAAGCGCTATGAAATTCCGGTTTCGCGTCCCTACCCCGAATTGATCATATAAAATTCTGCATCAAAATTTATAGGCAAGACAAGTAGTTTGTTTAGGCATGGTTTGTAGCGAATTACAAACCTGTGCACATATATTCAAACGCACATAACTATAGAATCAATTCTTAAAGCGCATGTGAACGCCATCAGCGTTTATCGAAGGTTCACGTTTAAAGTCTATTTAGAGAGAACAGCGTCGTCTTGGCCCCTTGTAATTTAATAACAAATGATCATTTCGACGGAAGTGAATCAATCGAAACTAACTTTGGCTGGAAACAACATATTCAAGAACCACTATAAAGCCAAAACAATCTCTGTTACCTTAAATTATATGTTTATCTCTGTAAAGCTGCTTTGAAACAATCTACATTGTTAAAAGCGCTATATAAATGAGGATTTGGGACTTGACTCTTTCCTCCGCACTCTCTCCATGCTGGCTCTTCTCAGGTAACGTTACCTTGGCAGTGAAGGCCTCACACTCCTCCGGAAGTTTCTCTGGTTCTTGCGCCGCTCTCTGAGGCAAGAAGTGTGTGAAACACTCCAACAGTTGTCTACACACACAGCTGAACAGCGCCATAATGGACACCGAATGTTGCAAGTCAATTCAATATCTGTCGTCGATATTCCAGAAAGTCTTTCGATCTGTTCTCTCCAATATAACACACCAACAGCAGAACAGAGTCAGAGCTGCAGTTTAGAGATGAAGCTCCACTATGATGTCAGAACATTTAGAACTTTCAACTATTTGAATGTCTACAGAAGCAACACACACACACACACACACACACACACACACACACACACACACACACACACACACACACACACACACACACACACACACACACACACAAAATGGCACTAAATAAAATACTGACCGTTCCCAAACAAGTTTTCCTAACACTCCTCCTGCCCCCAAATATTAAATTGAGATCGTATAAATAAATTTTATTTATTTCCTTTAGTTTACAGTTCACTTTTAAGAAACAATAGTTTTAGTAAAACAGTTTTATTATGAATATTATTACAGCTTAAAATTACTATTTCTATTTATAAAATGATAGACATTCTTTATATATTAAATACATATTTTAATATATAAAATTATATTAAATATATATTAATATTTCAAATTTAATTCGGCAAAGCTGAATTTTCAATCACACGATCCTTCAGAAATCATGTGCTGATTTGGTGCTCAAGAAACATTTCTGATTTCGTCAGAAGAAATAGGTATCGCTAAGGAGACAGCGGGTTATCATTAGAAGTAACAGACAGACACAAGATTAGATCAGAAATATAATTGGTTTCACTTTAAAGAAAAAAAATAGAAAATTTGTCAAATAAAGTAAATCACAAAATCACATTTAACAATAGTCAATACAATTGACTATGAAAATTTCCACCTCGAGTGCAATCTTGTCGGTGTTTTCAAATATATACCCACATAGTCAGTTTAACACTCAGAAAGAAAAATAGAAAATAACAAACAAGATGCAACAAAAGAGAGTATAATCTCTCTCTCTCTCTCTCTAATGACCCTCGAGTCTCTCTCGTAAAAGTTCCAATGTCTCTCAAACCTGGGTTGTGGCTGACCCTCAAAAAAAAAAGAAAAAATTTTCTTAAGATCAAATTTGTGATCGAGTACGAGTAGCACTAGAAACTCAAGGAAAGGATATCGGCCTCCTCTCCACGACGTGATGTCTTCTCCCTTTCTAGAAACTGGGTTGGCTCGCCATCAAACACGGAATCTACAGGATGTCACAGAAGGTCGTGCAGTCATCACGTCTCCACGATATTAAGAAGAAAGAAAAGAAAAGAAAACGGAAAAAACAAAAGGAGAGAGAAAAAAAACCTGGCCTCTGAATCAATAGCTTTCTTTCTTATACAGACACGTTGCCAACAATGGCGACAGTGAACTCTTGGTGATCGTTTTTTTCTTTTGCTGTCACACAGACGCAACTACAGGCGTGCGGGATCATAAAATGGCGTCGGTGAACAGGTAGAATCTATTCCTCTATTCAGTCGACTTCTTATTCAGAATGCATCAAATTAATCAAATCTCGACTTTCTCATATTTTTTCAAAGATTTTCAATCTAAGATTTATAAAAATGGATCACGACGATCAGATTGCGTCTGCTCTTCTCAATCAAGCTCGTCTCTTCTGTCATTGCGCATGCTCGTCGACACCCATGACTCAAATGACAAAGAGCTCTCATTGGTTGATCACTGAGCTTTTATCTAGAATGAATTTGAATGTTTATTAATTTATTTATTTTTATATTATTCATTTTTTTCATCTCTTATCGACTTTTATTAAGGGAACAGATCACTAAAATGTGTTTAAATTAAATTACCTTTATTTAACCTGTGTTACACTGGCTCTTCTCAGGTAACGTTACCTTGGCAGTGAAGGCCTCACACTCCTCCGAAGTTTCTCTGGTTCTTGCGCCACTCTCTGAGGCAAGAAGTGTGTGAAACACTCCAACAGTTGTCTACACACACGGCTGAACGGCGCCATAATGGACACCGAATGTTGCAAGTCAATTCAATGTCAGTCGTCGATATTTCAGAAAGTCTTTCGATCTGTTCTCTCCAATATAACACACCAACAGCAGAACAGAGTCAGAGCTGCAGTTTAGAGATGAAGCTCCACTATGATTTCAGAACATTTAGAACTCTCAACTATTTGAATGTCAACAGAAGCAACACACTCTCTCTCTCTCTCTCTCTCTCTCTCTCTCTCTCGTTTCCGGTGTGAGTGTGAGCGTGAGCGTGAGGAGCGTCGTGAGTGTGGAGCGTCGTGAGTTTCTTTCTCTTTGTTTTTTCTTTTTTTTCTTATTTATCACTTTATATATTTATTTTTGGATTGTTTAAGGTTTAATTTGATTATTTGGGGTCGCGTGGGGGTTTCCCTTGCGTGACCATGGCGGACTCACGAACTGGTGTTCTAAAGAATCTCACGCGACGTCACGGTGTTAAAGTGGCGTCCGCGGTGAGTGTTGAAGATTGTTGTTTGGCAATGGGAGAAGTTGTTGGGCATGACAGTATTGTCGGCGTCTAAAATGAATAGTGCTGTTGTGGTCTTTTTGAAGTCGGTTGAGAAGGCAAACGAATTAGTGGAAAAGGGAATTGTTGTAAATAATCTCTTCACACCTGTTCTACCTCTTTCAACACCCTCAAAAAAAGTAACATTGTCTAATATTCCACCTTTTGTTTCTGATGATACTTTGGTTAAGATCTTGTCCCGTTATGGAAAGCTGGTTTCACCAATTAAGAAAATCCTCATTGGTACTGCTTCACCACTGCTAAAACATGTAGTTTCTTTTAGAAGATTTGCCTTCATGATTCTGAAAGACAGCGAAGAACTGGACTTTTAACATTAAGGTTGATAACTTTGATTATGTTTTCTATGCTACAACTGATAAGATGAAGTGCTTTAACTGTGGTGGGGTAGGCCATCTGATTCGGACATGCCCCAAAAAGAATAAAGATCACTCATTGACTGATGTGCAATGCATGATGGAGGCTAGTCTAAATAGTGATGAGGAAAGGGTTGAAGCAGGGCCTTCTAATGCTCCCATTCTGAGTGTGAAAAATGTGACTGTTGTAGAGAATAGTGGTGTTTCTGAGCCTCAGAATGTAGTTTCTGATGATATCACTGAACCAGTAGAGTCTTTGCAGGAAGGTGAGTTGAATGCTACTGCTGCAGTGAGTGTAGGAGTCAGCGATGTCATTACTGAGTCAGTTTTGACAAAGGATAAAAGTAATGTGAAATGTCAATCATTCGAACTGTGTGATGATGCTGTTGATCTAGAGTCAGATGCAACTGAGTTTAAAATTCCAGGTAAAAGGAAAAGTTCAAGTGAAGTTGAGAGTGTTAAACAGAAAAAAACACATGTAGTTGATGATGATGATGACCAAGAAGGCATGGAAAGTGGCAATGAGTCTTCAGATTCAAATTTCAGTTTTTCTCAAAGAGCTTCATCCAGTCGTGATTATGAGGTAGAAGACATTAAAACATTCCTCAAAGCAACGAAAAATAAGAGAGGAGTACGTGTCTGTGAATATTTTCCAGACATCAAACAATTTGTTGACAAAACCAAAATGTTCATGGCGGAAAGCTTATTTACAAACAAGGAAATCTATCGGTTAAAGAAAATTGTACGAATTTTAAACCCCGAACTTGTAAATGATAATAGCTAAAAAAACAAACGTGACACATGGGTTTCTAGTTTTGTTTTTATCAACTCTCGCTAGTTATTTATTTTCTTCTTTTCTTCTAAAAATGAATGAAATTAATATTGCTTCCTTGAATATTAATGGAGCAAGAGATATTAAGAAAAGAATGGAAATTTATGAATTTGTGAAACAAAATAAGTCAGATGTGGTGATGCTGCAAGAAACTCATAGTGATCTAAAAAATGCTTCTGACTGGGCAAGAGAGTGGGATGGTTTTTCGTTTTTAAGTCATAATACTTCACTTAGTGGTGGAGTAGCCATTCTTTTTGCAAAAAAGTTTAACCCACATTCTTTTCAAGTAGAAGAAATAGTAAAAGGTAGACTTTTAAAAGTAAGAGCAAACTATGACAAGAATGTTATTGTTTTTATTTGTGTGTACTGTCCTGTCTCTGCAATAGAGAGAATGGTGTTTTTAAATATATTGTGTTCTGTGTTACAAAAATGTAATCAAGAAGAGTTTTTGTTTCTGGGAGGTGATTTTAACTGCACTGAATCTAATCTAGACAGAAATCATTTAGAACCTCATTTACCTTCTAGAAATCGATTGATTCAATTTGTTAAGATGCATGAACTGTGTGATGTTTGGAGACGATTAAAGGGCATGCAAAAACAGTATACTTGGACTCATGTGCGTGATAGAATCATTTCTATGGCAAGATTGGACCGTTTTTACATTTTCAAACACCATTATAATATTATAAAGAATTGTCACATTGTACCTGTTAGTTTTTCTGACCATTGTATGGTCAAATGTTCAGTTTTTATAAATCTTTTAAAACCTCAAAGTGCGTATTGGCAATTCAACACTGCTTTATTAAGTGACACACATTTTAAAGAGTGTTTTATTTTTTTTTGGGAGGAATTTAAAACTAAGAAAGGTTTGTATAACTCTGTACAACAATGGTGGGATGTAGGAAAAGCCCAAATTAAGCAACTTTGTTTACAGTTTACTCGAAACATCACTACAGAGACTAATTTTAGAATGAGTATCTTGGAGGCTGATATTTTAAAACTCCAAGAATTGGTAGAGTCTACTGGTACGAGAGGTTTTCTAGATATACTTTTAGATAAAAGAACACAATTGGCTGATCTACTTGGTTCTAGGACACAGGGGGCCTTGGTCAGGTCGAGATTTCAGAATATGAATCAAATGGATGCTTCAACCAAATTCCTTTTTAATTTAGAAAAAAAGAATGGTCAAAGTAGAACAATTCATGCTTTGCGATCTGAATCTGGTATTCTTTTGACAGATCCTTCGGATATACGCCGGAGGGCAGTTGGGTTTTATGAGAATTTGTATAAAAGTGAAGTTGCTGTAGAGCTAGAGAACGAGGGTGAGTTCTTCTTTGAAAACTTACCTCAGGTGCCTGAAAGCATCAACACTGGAATCTCTGGCCCTCTGAGTATGAGTGAGCTACAGAAGGCATTTCAAGGGATGGTGTCTGGAAAAACACCGGGAATCGACGGTATACCAGTGGACTTTTACAAGTCTTTTTGGTCAACAATAGGAGAAGATCTCCTAGAAGTGTTGAATACCAGTCTGGCAAGGGGTAAACTGCCTCAAAGTTGCCGAAGAGCTGTGTTGACCCTCCTACCGAAAAAAGGAGATCTTGGAGACATAAAGTGTTGGCGTCCAGTTTCTTTGCTCTGCAGTGACTACAAGCTTTTATCGAAGGTCTTAGCTAATAGACTGGCTAATGTAATGGACAGTGTTATTCATCCTGATCAAACCTACTGTGTCCCAGGTAGATCGATATTTGACAACATTTCTTTTATTCGTGATCTTATTGAAGTCTCCAAGATGCTAAATCTAAATTGTGGTTTTATTTCGTTAGATCAAGAGAAAGCTTTTGATCGGATAGAACATTGTTTTTTATGAAAGGTTTTAAATGCATTTGGCTTTAGTGAGAGTTTTATTAACTATATTAAAGTCCTTTATAATGATGTGGAGAGTATTTTAAAGGTCAATGGTGGTTTATGTACTCCTTTTACAGTTTTTAGAGGCATAAGACAGGGGTGTGCACTATCTGGTATGTTATATTCTTTAGCAATTGAGCCCTTGTTAAATCAGGTAAGGTGTAAACTTCAAGGTATAAGTTTACCAGAATGCAGGAATAAATTCACACTGTCGGCATATGCAGATGATGTTACTGTGTGTATCAATGGACAAAGTGATATTCAGGCTTTGGTAAATTTGTTGAAAACTTTTAAAAAAATATCTTCTGCTAATATAAACTGGGGAAAAAGTGAAGCTTTTTTAATAGGGGATTGGAAAAATGATAAACCAAAACTTCCTATGGGCCTGCAGTGGGGAAAAATTGGTTTTAAATATTTAGGAGTTTTTATTGGAGATGAAGTAGTTACACAAAAAAACTGGTAGGGTATAATTGAGAAAGTTAAAGGTCGACTGGATAAATGGAAATGGCTGCTTCCAAAAATGTCATTTAGAGGGCGAGTTTTAATCGCTAATAATTTGGTGGCTTCTTCGCTGTGGCACAAGTTTGCTTGTTTAGATCCCCCGTTAACTTTGCTAACAAAACTACAGGCACTGCTTGTGGACTTTTTTTGGGATAAGCTGCATTGGATCCCGCAAAGTGTCCTTTTTTTGTCTAAAGAAGCAGGTGGTCAGGGCCTGATACATCTGCAAAGTAGAATAGCTGCTTTCAGATTACAATTTGTGCAAAGACTTTTAACTGTTTCAGATGTTTTTAATTGGAATGCTGTAGCAAGATTGATTTTGAATAGGTTGGGTAATTTTAATTTGGGCAGGACAATTTTTTTGATGGATCCACTGAAATTAAGTTTTCCAACATTACCTGTTTTTTATAAGAATGTTTTTAAAGTGTGGAATCTTTTTACTTTTCAAAAAGTGGAGGACTCAAAATCTCTTTACTGGCTTTTAGAAGAACCTTTAATTCATGGGAAGCGTTTGGACTTAACAAACAATGTTTTCCTTCCCGGACTAAACAAAGCACTTATTGACAACAAAATAGTGACTCTTGGCCGTTTGCTGGAAGTAGCTGGACTTGATTTTAAAAACAAAGAAGCAACATCTCGTTGTCTTGGAATTAATTCTACTCGTGTTATAGCACAACTTCTTCAGAGATGGGAATCTGCTCTAAGTGATCAAGAGAGACTCTTGTTATTGGATTATAAAAACGAACTGTGTAATCCAGACTCGGAAGAGTGTTTTCCAGGTTTGACCTTTGCTCTTAAGTTGGATGGGTGCTCTGGGGTTCATTTTGAACAGGCTGATTCTTTAAGTGTTGATTTTTTTTCCTGTGACAGGAAACGTTTGTATAAATATTGTGTAATTGTCTTTAACAAGGTAAAGTTGAATAATAGGATAGATACACCTTGGCGTGGTTTTTTTAAGTTGAATGAAGAAAAAAAACCACAATGGAGAGTTTTTTACAAACCACCATTGACCAAAAAGACAGGAGATCTACAATGGAGAATTGTTCATGGTGTTATTGCAGTCAATGCTTTTACCTCCATTTTAAATCCTGAAAGCACTGATAAGTGTCCTTTTTGTGATGACAGAGAAACTATTTTTCATGCTTTTTTAAACTGTTATAGACTCGAACCATTGTTTTCTGTTTTAAATGATGTTTTTAAAAAATGCAATGAGGTATTCTCACAAGAGATTTTCATTTTAGGATGTAAATATGTCTTAAAGAAAAAGTTTGTGTGTCAATTGCTTAATTTTGTGGTGGGACAAGCAAAAATGGCCATCTATTTGAGCAGGAGAAAAAAAATTGAACAGGATGTAGTACAAAATATTGTTGTATTGTTTTTTTAACTTAGTACAATCTAGAATCTTAATTGATTTTTATTATTATAAATGTATTGGTGATTTGCCTTCCTTTGAAAATATTTGGAGTTGCAATGATGCTCTATGTGCTATTTTTGAAGATGAATTAATTTTCACACTTTATTGATTTATATTAAGATTGTTTTGTTGTTTCTTAAAAATGTTATTATTTTGGAGGCTATATAATTGTAACAAGATGCATTTTTGTAAATAAAAGCTTTGTAAATTCAAAAAAAAAACAAATTCTCTCTCTCTCTCTCTCTCTCTCTCTC
Source organism: Chrosomus eos (assembly GCA_036326025.1). NCBI lineage: Eukaryota > Metazoa > Chordata > Actinopteri > Cypriniformes > Leuciscidae > Chrosomus > Chrosomus eos. Next base: position 9,204 of record JAZAVI010000852.1, read on the forward strand.
TCTCTCTCTCTCTCTCTCTCTCTCTCTCTCTCTCTCTCTCTCTCTCTCTCTCTCTCTCTCTCTCTCTCTCTCTCTCTCTCTCTCTCTCTCTCTCTCTCTCTCTCTCTCTCTCTCTCTCTCTCTCTCTCTCTCCCTCCTCTCTCTCTCTCTCTCTCTCTCTCTCTCACACACACACACACAATGGCACTAAATAAAATACTGACCGTTCCAAACAAGTTTTCCTAACACTCCTCCTGCCCCCAAATATATATATATATTTTTTTTTTTTTATGTTGTAAAGTTTTTATTGAGCATGTATATATATATCTTATACAGTTTTCGATCAACAATACAATAGAGGCTCAAATATTTTTATATACTGTACATACAAACAAAAACAAAAACAAACATAGCGGAAGTAGAATACAGTTTTGTAGCAGGAAGTACAATAATAATTTATAAGGATAAAGTAAAAGGAAATAAGTATTTATACAGATACTGATTGTAAGAAGTCTATAAAGGGTTGCCAAACCTGAAAGATTGTCCTTCAACAAATATCTAATTTTTTCCAAATGTAAGGTATTGGACATATCCTGGAGCCACATTTTGTCAGTGGATATTGCTGGTCCTTTCCATGACATCAGGAGTAACTTTTTCGCAGTAATAAGAGAGTAGGAAATGAACCGCTGCTGGGCTGAAGTCAATTTTCTAAAAAACTGTGATGTGCCAATGATAATCAACAATGGTTCCGGTAATAATGTAATCTTAAAAATTCTTGATAGTATATTAAATACATCAGACCAGTAAGTGGCAACTTTAGGACAAGAAAAAAAAGCATGAAAAAGTGTTGCATTGAGGGACTGACATTTATCACAGTTTGATAAAGCGTTCGGGAAAAAGCTGTGGATCTTTACTTTTGAAAAATGAAGCCTATGTATAATTTTGAACTGTATAAGACAATGTCTCACATTATTGGAGCAGGAGTGTATGTATTCCAGCGATTCTTCCCAGATGTCATTAGGAATATGGATACCCATGTCTTTCTCCCAACTATCTTTATATTTGTAGGACGAGGGGGAAGACATTGTTTGTAGTTTGTTATATATAGTAGAGATAAATTTATCTTTATATGGGGGTATAGTGAAACATTCATCTAGCATAGATTGTGGTTGTGTCTCGAAACCTGGCATGAGTTTTCGGATATTGTCATGATTCTGCCATCATGTCCTTGGTTTCTTTTGTCTTGTGGCAGGATCATGGCAGATCCATGTTTTGTGTACAAGCGCATGGCCGATTGTTTGGCCATGTGCTTGTGTTGTCTCGTCTCTTCACCCCGCCCCCTTGTTATCCTCGTCTTGTGATTATTGTCTAGTCAGTTTCACCTGTCCTCGTCATTAGTGTTTCCTATTTAACCCCTGTGTATTTTCTGTCCTGTGCGATTCATTGTCAAACGTTGTGTGATCTTTGCTGTGAGTAGCCTGAAGAAAGTCTTGTCTTAAGTAGTGTTTTGTTCCTGTCATAGTTGTTAGTTTTCCGTCTGAGTATTATTCTTTGTCTAGTCTATCCTGTCTTGTTTTACCCCATCGTGGGTTTTGTTTTCCCTGTTTTGTGCACTAATAAACGTAGTCACTGCAACTGTCTGCTATTGGGTTCATCCTTCCTGCTATCCACATAACAGAATGAATCGCCGAAAACTGAACCCAGCAGACAGGATGTGCTTTCCTGTCAAGCGATCCCCGGACCCCTCTGATCAGTGTTGGTTATCAACTCCCCTCAATAGAAGCAGCGTCAACCTTCCGTACTCACCAGAGGGTGAGTGGATCCTGTCGAACTACGCTCGGCTTTTTGATCGTTTCTCCCGGGAGGAGTCAGAGACGGCGTCCTCGTGTTCTTCACCTGCTGCCTGCCTACCAATAATCCCGGAGGGTCGCGTATTAGCAGGGGTCACGCAGGACAACCAAGCTCACCTCGTCTCGACTCCTGAGGCGTCTTCCACACCTGCTGGTCTTCGTGGGAAACGAGGAAGGCGGACCTCGTGGGAGTCTCCGTCGGAATCATCCTCACCTGAGTCAGCGCAGCCTGAGTCCGTCCTTCCACCGCCAGTCACGGTTCCTGCTGTGCTTCCCCAACCAGCCACAGCTCTGGCCATGGCCTCTGCCCCGCGGCCAAGGAGAAAGAGGAGGAGGAAGGCTGCAGTCACAGAGCCTGCTGCCGAGAGCGCTGCACCCGCGCCTGCCGCCGAGAGCGCTGCACCCGCGCCTGCCGCCGAGAGCGCTGCACCCGCGCCTGCCGCCGAGAGCGCTGCACCCGTGCCTGCCGCCGAGAGCGCTGCACCCGCGCCTGCCGCCGAGAGCGCTGCACCCGCGCCTGCCGCCGAGAGCGCTGCACCCGCGCCTGCCGCCGAGAGCGCTGCACCCGCGCCTGCCGCCGAGAGCGCTGCACCCGCGCCTGCCGCCGAGAGCGCTGCACCCGCGCCTGCCGCCGAGAGCGCTGCACCCGCGCCTGTTGCCGTGAGCGCCACACCCAGTCCTGTCCTGTCACCAGTCATGTTCCCCGTCAGTAGTCCTGTTTCCTCGTCCTCTGTGTCCTCAATGTCTGTGCCTGTTGCTGCTTCCTCTGATGCAGCATCCCCATCTGTTTTCCCGGTCTCCCCCGTCTCCACTAGTCCCCGAACTGTTTCACCCTTTGTCCCTGTCTCCACGAGTCCCCGGACTGTATCTTCGTTCGCCCCTGTCTCCACTTGTCCCCGGACTGTTTCCCCTGTCACCATTGAGCCCCGGACTGTTTCCCCCAAGACCTCTCCTCGTGTGTCTCCATCTAAACCTGCCCAGAACCCTTGTCCGAAGCCCTCGTCCCGTCGACCTAGGACCCCCAGCACACCCATCCACCCTGGACCACCCCCCATGAACTCTGTGTTTCCTCCGCCACCTCTTCCTTGTTTGTTATTTTTATTGTTGCATCCTAACCCTGTTGTTGTGTTTTCGTGTTTGCCGTTACTGTTATTTGTCATGTTTTGTTGGTTTCTGTCGATGTCTCAGTCTGTCTTGTCCCGTGTTTGATGTCCCCTTGAGGAGCGTCTGGAAGCCGCTCCTTAAGGTGGGGGTTCTGTCATGATTCTGCCATCATGTCCTTGGTTTCTTTTGTCTTGTGGCAGGATCATGGCAGATCCATGTTTTGTGTACAAGCGCATGGCCGATTGTTTGGCCATGTGCTTGTGTTGTCTCGTCTCTTCACCCCGCCCCCTTGTTATCCTCGTCTTGTGATTATTGTCTAGTCAGTTTCACCTGTCCTCGTCATTAGTGTTTCCTATTTAACCCCTGTGTATTTTCTGTCCTGTGCGATTCATTGTCAAACGTTGTGTGATCTTTGCTGTGAGTAGCCTGAAGAAAGTCTTGTCTTAAGTAGTGTTTTGTTCCTGTCATAGTTGTTAGTTTTCCGTCTGAGTATTATTCTTTGTCTAGTCTATCCTGTCTTGTTTTACCCCATCGTGGGTTTTGTTTTCCCTGTTTTGTGCACTAATAAACGTAGTCACTGCAACTGTCTGCTATTGGGTTCATCCTTCCTGCTATCCACATAACAGATATAGTCTCTGACCTGTAGGTATCTAAAGAAATTATTGCTATGTAGTTTGAACTTTGTCTGCAGTTGTGCAAAGGAAGCAAATTTACCCTCAGTATACAGATCGCGAATACAACATAATCCTAATTTTCTCCATTCAAAAATGTCAGATCTAAATTAGAAGGGGCAAAGGATGGATTTTTTGCAATTGGCAAATGCTTTTTGTTAATTCGTGGAGTCCTGTAATCCCACAGAAAGGGTTGAATAATTGAATCAATTTTTTTGAAAAAGGATTTTGTTAAGAAAACAGGAATATTTTGAAACAAGTATAGGATTTGTGGTAGAAAGATCATCTTGATGGCATTTATCCTCCCAAGTAGTGATATTGGCAAGGTTTTCCAAAACTGAATTTTGTTTTTAAGTTGTTCTAGTAAAGGTGGAAAGTTGGATTGCATGAGAGAGGAAAGTTGCTTTGTAACCTCTATGCCTAAGTATGTAAATTTATCAGTGGTAACCTTAAAGGGGAATCTTGCTAATGTTGTTTGAGGGATGTCATGGACTGGCATTAGTAAGCTCTTGGTCCAGTTTATCCGATATCCTGAAAATTTCCCAAACATTTCAATTTTTTCAAGAATGGATGGAATAGAGAGGGGAAGTCTGGTCACATAGCAGAATATCATCTGCATATAGCGAAATTTTATTTATTGTGGTCTTAGTCTGATAGCCATATATTTGGGGGTCTAAACGGATACTTTGTGCAAGTGGTTCAATAGCAAGAGCGAAAATTAATGCTTTGTTGCAGTAAATGAAGAGATGTCTTATCGATCACAAGTTCAGTATGGCGTACCACAAGGTCAGTACTAGGACCGCTGCTGTTCATTCTGTACATGCTACCATTAGGAGATATCATTAGGAAACATGGAATTAGCTTTCACTGTTATGCTGATGATACTCAGCTGTATATTTCTTCAAAACCTAACGAAACTTGCCAATTCACAAAATTAACGGAATGCATAGCTGATATAAAAAATTGGATGACCAGTAACTTCCTACTACTAAATTCTGAAAAAACAGAGATTCTAATTATTGGACAAAAAAAACTTCCTCACCTAATAACCTAGAATACTGTCTAACACTTGATGGCTGCTCTGTTAAGTCTTCGTCGTCAGTTTGGAACCTGGGTGTGCTCTTTGATACCAATCTTTCATTTGAAAGTCATGTATCTAGTATCTGTAAAACAGCATTTTTCCATCTTAAAAATATATATAAATTACATCATATGCTCTCACGGACAAATGCGAAACAATTAGTTCATGCGCTCATGACCTCAAGGCTAGATTATTGTAATGCTCTACTGGGTGGTTGCCCTGCACGCTTAATAAACAAACTACAGCTAGTTCAAAATGCAGCAGCTTGAGTTCTTACCAGAACCAGGAAGTATGACCATATTAGCCCGGTTCTGTCAACACTGCATTGGCTGCCTATTAAACATCGTATAAATTTTAAAATATTGCTGATTACTTACAAAGCACTAATTGGCTTAGCTCCCAAGTACTTGAGCGAGCTCTTAACGCATTATAGTCCTGCACGTCTACTGCGATCACAAAAATTCTGTCCAGTTGATAATACCTAGAATATCTAAATCGACTGCTGGCGGTAGATCCTTTTCCTATTTAGCACCAAAACTCTGGAACAATCTTCCTACCATTGTCCGGGAAGCAGATACAGTCTGTCAGTTTAAAGCTAGACTAAAAACACATCTCTTTGACCTAGCATTCACATAATACATTATCGACTTCTATAATTAAATGTTAGGCTGCATAGATTAGGCCAGCCGGAACCGGGAACACCGGGAACGTCTTTGTTTATCCCGAGGTTTTCTTGCAGCCTGCCGGATCCAGGCCGTTTCCAGATCTGACGAAGGACCTTCGCCTGGACCCGATGACAACGCAGTGCTGAAGTGCCAACTAGCCTCTCCCTATGGAGGATCCCTATTCCACTCTACAGATAAAGCGCTATGAAATTCCGGTTTCGCGTCCCTACCCCGAATTGATCAAATAAAATTCTGCATCAAAATTTATAGGCAAGACAAGTAGTTTGTTTAGGCATGGTTTGTAGCGAATTACAAACCTGTGCACATATATTCAAACGCACATAACTATAGAATCAATTCTTAAAGCGCATGTGAACGCCATCAGCGTTTATCACAGGTTCACGTTTAAAGTCTATTTAGAGAGAACAGCGTCGTCTTGGCCCCCCGTAATTTAATAACAAATGATCATTTCGACGGAAGTGAATCAATCGAAACTAACTTTGGCTGGAAACAACATATTCAAGAACCACTATAAAGCCAAAACAATCTCTGTTACCTTAAATTATATGTTTATCTCTGTAAAGCTGCTTTGAAACAATCTACATTGTTAAAAGCGCTATATAAATGAGGATGACTTGACTTGACTTGACTCTTTCCTCCCACTCTCTCCATGCTGGCTCTTCTCAGGTAACGTTACCTTGGCAGTGAAGGCCTCACACTCCTCCGGAAGTTTCTCTGGTTCTTGCGCCGCTCTCTGAGGCAAGAAGTGTGTGAAACACTCCAACAGTTGTCTACACACACAGCTGAACAGCGCCATAATGGACACCGAATGTTGCAAGTCAATTCAATATCTGTCGTCGATATTTCAGAAAGTCTTTCGATCTGTTCTCTCCAATATAACACACCAACAGCAGAACAGAGTCAGAGCTGCAGTTTAGAGATGAAGCTCCACTATGATGTCAGAACATTTAGAACTCTCAACTATTTGAATGTCTACAGAAGCAACACACACACACACACACACACACACACACACACACACACACACACACACACACACACACACACACACACCAACACAACACAACAACCAAATGGCACTAAATAAAATACTGACCGTTCCCAAACAAGTTTTCCTAACACTCCTCCTGCCCCCAAATATTAAATTGAGATCGTATAAATAAATTTTATTTATTTCCTTTAGTTTACAGTTCACTTTTAAGAAACAATAGTTTTAGTAAAACAGTTTTATTATGAATATTATTACAGCTTAAAATTACTATTTCTATTTATAAAATGATAGACATTCTTTATATATTAAATACATATTTTAATATATAAAATTATATTAAATATATATTAATATTTCAAATTTAATTCGGCAAAGCTGAATTTTCAATCACACGATCCTTCAGAAATCATGTGCTGATTTACTGCTCAAGAAACATTTCTGATTGTAGCACTTGTCTGAATTATTAGCAGTAATTTAGTAGATATTCTTTTTACTTTAGTTTTATAATAAAGAGAAGATTTAAATTTCGTCAGAAGAATTAGGTATCGCTAAGGAGACAGCGGGTTATCATGAGAAGTAACAGACAGACACAAGATTAGATCAGAAATATAATTGGTTTCACTTTAAAGAAAAAAATAGAAAATTTGTCAAATAAAAGTAAATCACAAAATCACATTTAACAATAGTCAATACAATTGACTATGAAAATTTCCACCTCGAGTGCAATCTTGTCGGTGTTTTCAAATATATACCCACATAGTCAGTTTAACACTCAGAAAGAAAAATAGAAAATAACAAACAAGATGCAACAAAAGAGAGTATAATCTCTCTCTCTCTCTCTCTAATGACCCTCGAGTCTCTCTCGTAAAAGTTCCAATGTCTCTCAAACCTGGGTTGTGGCTGACCCTCAAAAAAAAAAAGAAAAAATGTTCTTAAGATCAAATTTGTGATCGAGTACGAGTAGCACTAGAAACTCAAAGAAAGGATATCGGCCTCCTCTCCACGACGTGATGTCTTCTCCCTTTCTAGAAACTGGGTTGGCTCGCCATCAAACACGGAATATACAGGATGTCACAGAAGGTCGTGCAGTCATCACGTCTCCACGATATCAAGAAGAAAGAAAAGAAAAGAAAACGGAAAAAACAAAAGGAGAGAGAAAAAAAACCTGGCCTCTGAATCAATAGCTTTCTTTCTAATACAGACACGTTGCCAACAATGGCGACAGTGAACTCTTGGTGATCGTTTTTTTCTTTTGCTGTCACACAGACGCAACTACAGGCGTGCGGGATCATAAAATGGCGTCGGTGAACAGGTAGAATGTATTCCTCTATTCAGTCGACTTCTTATTCAGAATGCTTCAAATTAATCAAATCTCGACTTTCTCATATTTTTTCAAAGATTTTAAATCTAAGATTTATAAAAATGGATCACGACGATCAGATTGCGTCTGCTCTTCTCAATCAAGCTCGTCTCTTCTGTCATTGCGCATGCTCGTCGACACCCATGACTCAAATGACAAAGAGCTCTCATTGGTTGATCACTGAGCTTTTATCTAGAATGAATTTGAATATTTATTAATTTATTTATTTTTATATTATTCATTTTTTTCATCTCTTATCGACTTTTATTAAGGGAACAGATCACTAAATTGTGTTTAAATTAAATTACCTTTATTTAACCTGTGTTACACTGGCTCTTCTCAGGTAACGTTACCTTGGCAGTGAAGGCCTCACACTCCTCCGGAAGTTTCTCTGGTTCTTGCGCCGCTCTCTGAGGCAAGAAGTGTGTGAAACACTCCAACAGTTGTCTACACACACGGCTGAACGGCGCCATAATGGATACCAAATGTTGCAAGTCAATTCAATGTCAGTCGTCGATATTTCAGAAATCAGTCAGAGCTGCAGTTTAGAGATGAAGCTCCACTATGATGTCAGAACATTTAGAACTCTCAACTATTTGAATGTCTACAGAAGCAACTCTCTCTCTCTCTCTCTCTCTCTCTCTCTCTCTCTCTCTCTCTCTCTCTCTCTCTCTCTCTCTCTCTCTCTCTCCTCTCTCTCTCTCTCTCTCTCTCTCTCTCTCTCTCTCTCTCTCTCTCTCTCTCTCTCATCCTCTCTCTCTCACTCACACTCACACTCACACTCACACCACACACACACACACAATGGCACTAAATAAAATACTGACCGTTCCCAAACAAGTTTTCCTAACACTCCTCCTGCCCCCAAATATATATATATATATATATATATTTTTTTTTATTATATTTTTTTTTTATGTTGTAAAGTTTTTATTGAGCATGTATATATATATCTTATACAGTTTTCGATCAACAATACAATAGAGGCTCAAATATTTTTATATACTGTACATACAAACAAAAACAAAAACAAACATAGCGGAAGTAGAATACAGTTTTGTAGCAGGAAGTACAATAATAATTTATAAGGATAAAGTAAAAGGAAATAAGTATTTATACAGATACTGATTGTAAGAAGTCTATAAAGGGTTGCCAAACCTGAAAGATTGTCCTTCAACAAATATCTAATTTTTTCCAAATGTAAGGTATTGGACATATCCCGGAGCCACATTTTGTCAGTGGATATTGCTGGTCCTTTCCATGACATCAGGAGTAACTTTTTCGCAGTAATAAGAGAGTAGGAAATGAACCGCTGCTGGGCTGAAGTCAATTTTCTAAAAAACTGTGATGTGCCAAGGATAATCAACAATGGTTCCGGTAATAATGTAATCTTAAAAATTCTTGATAGTATATTAAATACATCAGACCAGTAAGTGGCAACTTTAGGACAAGAAAAAAAAGCATGAAAAAGTGTTGCATTGATGGACTGACATTTATCACAGTTTGATAAAGCGTTCGGGAAAAAGCTGTGGATCTTTACTTTTGAAAAATGAAGCCTATGTATAATTTTGAACTGTATAAGACAATGTCTCACATTATTGGAGCAGGAGTGTATGTATTCCAGCGATTCTTCCCAGATGTCATTAGGAATATGGATACCCATGTCTTTCTCCCAACTATCTTTATATTTGTAGGACGAGGGGGAAGACATTGTTTGTAGTTTGTTATATATAGTAGAGATAAATTTATCTTTATATGGGGGTATAGTGAAACATTCATCTAGCATAGATTGTGGTTGTGTCTCGAAACCTGGCATGAGTTTTCGGATATAGTCTCTGACCTGTAGGTATCTAAAGAAATTATTGCTATGTAGTTTGAACTTTGTCTGCAGTTGTGCAAAGGAAGCAAATTTACCCTCAGTATACAGATCGCGAATACAACATAATCCTAATTTTCTCCATTGAAAAATGTCAGATCTAAATTAGAAGGGGCAAAGGATGGATTTTTTGCAATTGGCAAATGCTTTTTGTTAATTGTGGAGTCCTGTAATCCCACAGAAAGGGTTGAATAATTGAATCAATTTTCTTGAAAAAGGATTTTGTTAAGAAAACAGGAATATTTTGAAACAAGTATAGGATTTGTGGTAGAAAGATCATCTTGATGGCATTTATCCTCCCAAGTAGTGATATTGGCAAGGTTTTCCAAAACTGAATTTTGTTTTTAAGTTGTTCTAGTAAAGGTGGAAAGTTGGATTGCATGAGAGAGGAAAGTTGCTTTGTAACCTCTATGCCTAAGTATGTAAATTTATCAGTGGTAACCTTAAAGGGGAATCTTGCTAATGTTGTTTGAGGGATGTCATGGACTGGCATTAGTAAGCTCTTGGTCCAGTTTATCCGATATCCTGAAAATTTCCCAAACATTTCAATTTTTTCAAGAATGGATGGAATAGAGAGGGGAAGTCTGGTCACATAGCAGAATATCATCTGCATATAGCGAAATTTTATTTATTGTGGTCTTAGTCTGATAGCCATATATTTGGGGGTCTAAACGGATACTTTGTGCAAGTGGTTCAATAGCAAGAGCGAAAATTAATGCTGACAGGGGACATCCTTGCCGTGTTCCTCTGAACAGATTAAATGAGGAAGACAAGTTGCGATTTGTATGAATTTGTGCTTTAGGATTTGTATATAAGAGTCTTATCCATTTTATGAACCTCATACCTATATTAAGTCGTTTAAGTACTTCAAACAGATATTCCCACTCTATCTGATCAAACGCTTTTTCCGCATCGAGAGTCAATATGGCTAGATCGTTGTGAATTTTCCTGTCAGTATATAGAATATCAAATAATCGTTGTAAATTAGAAGTTGAGGACCTATTTGATATAAAGCCAGTTTGATCGTTGTGAACTATTGTATTCATTAGAGGAGTTAATCTGTTGGCCAGGATTTTTGCATATATTTTATAATCTATGTTTAATAGAGAAATTGGACGGTATGAGCCTACACTTAGCTCGTCTTTACCTTTTTTATGAATAACCGTGATTGTCGCCTGAGTTAATGTTGGTGGTAGGGTGCCATCTACTTGGGCCTGGTTGTACATTCTATGGAGAAATGGTGTAAGAATATTACTGAATTTTTTATAAAGTTCAACCGGTATGCCATCGGGGCCAGGTGATTTTCCGCTTTTAAGGGAGGCTATTGCCTTTTGTATTTCTGTGAGATGGATATCTGTATTAAGTCTTTCCGAGTCTTCAGGTGAGATTCTTGATAAGTTGCATTCGTCTAGAAATGTATTCATAGTATTAGGATCACTATTACATTCTGAGGTGTACAAGTCAGAATAAAACTGTAAAAAACGTGCATTTATCTCTTTTGGGTTAAGTAATATATGTCCACTGTCATCCCTAATCCTATGAATAGCTCGATCAGCTTCTATTTTTCTAATTGACGAGCTAATAATTTGTGAGGTTTCTCTCCAAATTCAAAGTATTTTTGTTTAATGAATAAAAAAGCTGAAGTAATTTTCTTACATAGAAGTTGATTGAGTTGATATTTCAGATTAGTTATTTCTCTATGCAAGTCGGGAGTGGGATTTAAAGCATTCTGTCGATCTAACTGTTGTATCTGTTCTTCAAGATGTTTACATTGAGTTACTTCTTTTTTCTTTTTGGCCGCTTCATATGAGATTACACAACCTCTCAGATAGGCTTTGAAAGCCTCCCATAAAGTGCATGATGTGACTTCTGGGGTATCATTGGTTTCAAAATATAATTTTATTTGAGCTTCAATGAATTCACAAAACTCCTTGTCTGTCAATAAATGAGGGTTTAGTCTCCAAGATCTACTGGGTGGATCCATACCTTCCAAATATAAATTGAATGTTAATGGGCTGTGATCTGAGATTGATATGGTGTGATATTTCACATCATTTGTGAATGGAACTAGTCGAGCATCGATTAGAAAATAATCAATTCTACTATAAGAGTTGTGAACTGCCGAGAAAAAGGAATAATCCCTGCCAGATGGATTGTTAAAACGCCATAAATCTATTAAATTCATAGTTTTAAGGAATGAATTTAAAAGAACACATGAATTATTTTTGGGTATTTTACGAGATGATGATCGATCAAGAAATGGGTCTAAAGGAGTGTTAAAGTCTCCTCCTATTATTAACATAGTCTGTGACAGATTGGGGAGTAAACTGAAGACTTTCTTAAAAAATGCAGGATTATCCATATTGGGAGCGTATATATTGACGAGAGTTAGAGATGTGTTGTATATCTCTCCCAAGACAATGATATAGCGACCATCTTTATCGGCTATGGTGGAATTATGGATAAAGGGTACCCCTTTCTTTATTATAATGGCTGCGCCTCTTGCTTTTGTGGAGAAGGACGTGTGGTATACCTCTTTTACCCATTTTACTGTTATGGAAATTGTTTTTTAAATGCGTCTCTTGTAAAAAGGATATGTCCGAGTGTAATGACTTTAAATGATTCAAAACTTTACCTCTTTTCACCGGGTTGTTTGCGCCCCGTATATTCCAACTTGTAAATGTCAGTCCTTTTTTAACATTCAGTATGTCCGTCATATGTAGTAGGAAGGAAAGTTAGCATATGAGTGAAATAGGAAATCAAGTATCTATAGGCATTATAGTGAAAGAAATCATCTTCTATTGCTGCACAAAATTTGTAATTCCGCATACTTATAAACACACACATAGTAAACAACAAATAAATGAACAACCCGAACTTAAATACCTTAGGCTAATGTCACAGGGGTGACTAATTGGCAAACGAGCGGCAGGTGTGGAGGGAGTGGTGATTGGGGCACATGCTCCCTGAGCAGAGTATAAAGAAAGGCCATTTTGGAGAGAGAAGAGGTGGTGAGACACACAGGAACGGAGACGGAGCGTGCACGCAGCAGGGGAGAGGCCGAGGGGCCGAGGCTGAGGCCGAAGCAGCGGTGTTCAGTGGGATTGAAGTGGTCAGTGAGTTGGAAGTGTTTGAAGAGCCTAAAGGGTTGACTTGGAGCAGTGTTGGATACAAGCTTCCTCAGGAAAAACCGTTGGGGTGTGGAGATCGCCCATTTGAGTTTGCTGGATCAGAGGATCGTTTGTGGGAAGTCTGCTGGACTGAGCTATCGTCTGGATTGGTGCGGTGGAAGGGAGAGAGAAGAGATAAGTGAACTGATTTCATCTTATGAGTATTTAAATTGCGGGAAGAGGATGCAGTAAATGTGGATCTGATTGTTGGAAGAGCTATGTGTTTCAGAGTGTGTTGAGGAGGAATTGAAAGAGAAATCCCTCGTGGAGCGAGCGCAACAAACGGAGTGGGGCCTCTGACCAGCCTTAACGTGTGAGTGAATTGCAGTGCTTTTGCCTTATTGATACACATCGATTTGTGGCTGTGGAATTGAAGTGAACACAAGTGTGCTGTGCCTTTGCTGAGAAGTGGCCCTAGCCCCATTCACACGCTGTGGAAAGTTACTATATCTGCTCCCCATTGGAAGTCAGCTGCACTGAAGATGGTACTCTGTACTGTGAAGGTCCTTAATTGTTATTTACTGTTTGAGCTCAAAAGCCTACAGCATCACTGGAGAAACGATCTTTTAACCCATTGTCTCCTCACTGTGAATTGAAGAGAGTACTGTGCAGATCCTTACCTGTTCCACTTACTGTTGAGTCCAGACGCATGCAGCACCACTGGAACGAAAGAGACCATGTGAATCATTCTCCTGAAGTGAGTCTGCTGACTGCTGTGCCGTTCTAGGAACGAAAGAGACCCTGTGAATCATTCTCCTGAAGTGAGTCTGCTGACTGCTGTGCCGTTCTATGAACGAAAGAGACCCTGTGAATCATTCTCCTGAAGTGAGTCTGCTGACTGCTGTGCTGTTCTATGAACGGAAGAGACCCTGTGAATCATTCTCCTGAAGTGAGTCTGCTGACTGCTGTGCTGTTCTATGAACGAAAGAGACCCTGTGAATCATTCTCCTGAAGTGAGTCTGCTGACTGCTGTGCTGTTCTATGAACGAAAGAGACCCTGTGAATCCTGAAGTGAGTCTGCTGACTGCTGTGCTGTTCTATGAACGAAAGAGACCCTGTGAATCATTCTCCTGAAGTGAGTCTGCTGACTGCTGTGCTGTTCTATGAACGAAAGAGACCCTGTGAATCCTGAAGTGAGTCTGCTGACTGCTGTGCTGTTCTCTGAACGGAAGAGACTTTTAAAGTTGCTTTTAACTATTTAATAAAGAACTTATATTTATTTTAAATGCTGTGTCTGCCTCATGAGTCTCACGGCACGCTCCTCGGGCGGTGGTCCGCTAAGAAGGGGGTGGGCGGCCCGCTGGCGCCCGCCCCTCACCTGTGACACTAATCTAGAGTAGCCGCAGGAAAACAGTTAGCGGGAAAAAACAAAAAACAAAACGAAACTTCCCTGTATGAGTAACCTAACTTAAGAAGACTGTTACTCCTTTTGGGGGAAGCCCCTCAAGCCTAACTATAAAGTCATGGCCATTTGTAACACAGAACAACATATTTGTAGGTTATATTTGAAAATAAAAAAATGAGAAAGTAAATAAAACCTGTATAGTAATCATACGTTGTAAAAGATTTGTAAACTTAACAATATATTCTTATATATTAATCTTACTGGATATCTCAAGAACAGAGTATAAGAGACGGTGGAAAAGCGCTCCATAGAGGGAAAGAGGATATTAACTTGAATATACATTCGCAGCTTATTGACATAGTATAAGTCTGATATAAAAGTCTTTCTCAACATGTCCTCCTTGTCATGTTATCTTACCACAATTTGTAAGGATCCCTGTCGAAGTAGGGTACATGATGTATCAGTCTTTTAACTTCCAGTTGATCCCGGTGGTGTTGCCGTGAGACGCTCAGCATACTCCTCGGCTTTCTGCGGATCTGTGAAGGATGACTGGGAGCCGTTGTGAGTCACTAGGAATCTCGCTGGGTAAAGCAAGCCATATTTTACGCCGGGTTGGTTGCGCAGTAGTTGCCTGGCTCTGTTGAATTGCGCCCTTCGCTTTGCCACTGATGGAGGATAATCGGGGAAGATGCTTATGGCTTTACCTTGATACTGGAGGTTTCTCATAGCGGCAGCTTTGCGGAGAATGTCTTCCAGGACGTGATAGTAATGAAGGCGTATTACAAATGGGCGCGGTGGGTCAGAGGGGTTCGAGCGTTGGCGAAGGGTTCTGTGGGCTCTGTCAATAAGCGGGGCCTCGTCCAACGAGAGTACGTTTTTCAACAAGTTGGCAATAAAGTCTCTCGGTTTTGTCGTTTCCGAGCCCTCTCGTACACCCGTAATTCTGATGTTGTTTCTACGAGACCTTCCTTCTAAATCTTCATTCTTTTGTTTAAGACTGACAACTTCAGCACTGAGATTAGCCACCTGTTGCTCAAGTTGGTTAATGCTGTCAGAATGTGCTGTGGCGGCCTCTTCTATGTCAGTGAGTTTAGCTTGTTGCATCTGAGATTTCGCTTCAAGACTAGCAATAGACACCTGGACGACGTTGTTAGACGTAACAATCTCCTCTCTCAAGTCGTTATACACGCGCTCAATGCGTTTGTCCAAATTCTCACAGATGTCATCCTTTATCTTGGTCATTTCACCTCTGAGTGCAGTAATGGCAGCGAGTAGCGCTCGGTTAGGTGGATCCTCTTCATCACCGCTGGAGTCCTCAGTCTGTGCACCAGGCAAGGCCGGTGGTTGGTTGAGGCCTAGTTGAGTCGATTTCGGTTTCTTCAGTTTTTGTTTGCTCATGTTGAGATATCCAGTCGAGCTTGAAGTCTTAGTATTTTTTTTTTAAAAAAGCGCTCTGAAAGCTTAAAATCTACATAGTTGTTGGCTCTTGAAAGTATTTTTTAGCGGATTTGGCTTACGGAGCTCTCAAAGACGCGTCTTACTCCGTCATCGCTCAGTGGCGCCCCCCTCCCCCAAATATTAAAGGGGTGGTTTACTGCCTTTTTTCTTTGCATGATTGTGTTTATGGGGTGCAATATAACATGTATTCGTGGTTTTTCTTTTTTAAAAAGTCTTATTTTTCATAAACTTCTCCTTTATTGTAAGCCTCTTTCTCCTCTGTCATTTGAACGACCGGTTGACTTCCTGATTCTATGAAACCACTCCCTCAGAAACAGGCAGTGGGCTCAGATTGGTTAGTTTGGGCCGGTGTGTTGTAATTGGCTAAACTGCGTAGCACACGTTGTCCGGAACCGTCACGCCCCTTGCCTTTACGGCGTGAGTCTCATGTGCTCTGCTCTGGTTAATGTAAACAATGGAGTCGATACTGCGTGTGTATCAGTTTGAGCCCGAATCAGACCCAGAAAGCGGCGATGAAGAGAGTCAAACAGAACCTCCACAAACACGGCTCTTACAAAACGTTTCTGAATGGTACGTTTTTGAATTATTATTATTCTATTCTTTTATTACAACATAAGAAGTTTGATACCTGTTATACTTGAAAATGCTACTGCTGCTTGTTAGCTTTTTGAGATACGTTTTTATCTTGATTAAACATTTAATACAATGATTACATGAGTAATACAGTTTTTTAAAGTTATTGTTTTATCGATATAATGAACAACCGTTTAGCTATTAACAAAACTTAGTTTACTCTGTGTATCGTTTTCTCAGCATCGATATAGTCTCAGCCTCAGACGTCACGCCCACGGAACGTTGGCTAAACGTCTGATGCATATGGTACACTTAACTGGAAACACTTCAGGTCAACAACACGCCGGTCTGTTGTTGTGGGGACATTTCCATGCACCGAAACGTGACGCTGAACGAAACGAACTGTAATTGGTTGTTTGACATGTCGATCAAACGGCCTTATGGGCGGGCCTTGGCCAAAGAAAGCTGTAATAATTCCAGACCTTCAGCCGTCAGTCTGAAGGTCTGGCTACGCGAGACTAGCATCGATATAACTGGCTACTATAAACAAACACTGTTGACATTGATCACGTTCATGATCAAATCGAAAAATTACATCATAAAGTAGCTATACATGGCAAATACATTTACAAAATCTATATGATTACAAATTCAGGTCCAAAATGTTTGTACGCGTTTGCCATAGAAACACGAAATAGCATAACCAAGTGACTATAAAGCCAGCGCTGGCATTTGTTTACGTCCTTGATAAAACGAAACCATTACGTCTAAAATTATACAAATACGTTTAAAATTATTAAGTCTTACTTACAGTTTGTGGCTCAACAACTGCTGCATCTGGTTTTAACGTTGGAACAGCTTCAGGTTTTAGCAACAGTTTCTTGTGGCATCCGGTATTGAATTGTTGGAGATTCAGGAAGCTGTCGTCAGTGAAATGTGCCGCACAAAGAGCTAAATTACGATTGTAATTGTCAGAAACATTATCAAACATAAATTGTAGCCATTGTTGACGAACTACAGCGTCCGTAGGAAGCCCGAACACAGAAGACCTGACAGCTGGGTGAACATAACACACTTTCGACGGCACTCTAGCTCTCCCTGTAACTCTTCCTCTTCGGCAAAGCCAGAAATATGGCCATGCCCTTTTTTGCGTATTCCGGAGGGAGGGTTGATGCAAATGTATGGGTTAGTGACGTCTAAAACCCAGCTGTAGTCCCAATCGAGTCGTTTTTGTAGGCATTTACACTTCCTGGTTTTTAAAAGACGATATCTCTGCTTACATTGAACTTTCAGCGCTGCAACTTTGCAGATTATGTTCATGCACCAACAGCAACATTACACACTATTTAAAATGAAAAAAGTGAAATCGCAATCAACCACCCCTTTAAATTGAGATCGTATAAATAAATGGAGTTTCCTTTAGTTTACAGGTGACTTTTAAGAATTGTACAATAGTTTTAGTAAAACAGTTTTATTATGAATATTATTACAGCTTAAAATTACTACTTCTATTTATAAAATGATAGATATTCTTTATATATTAAATACATATTGTAATATATAAAATTATATTAAATATATATTAATATTTCAAATGTAATATGGCAAAGCTGGATTTTCAGTCACATGATCCTTCAGAAATCATGTGCTGATTTACTGCTCAAGAAACATGATTATTATAAAAGTTGAAAAAATGTTTCTTATTATTATCAATGTTGTTCTGCTTAATAGTTTTGTGATTCTGTTTGTGAAATTATGATGTCCTGGTGTCTTCATCTGCTCCCTCTGTATGCCCCTCTCAAACAAATATTAATTATATAGTACACAATACTAAGAGTCATGAATCTTTCAATTTTTAGTTTGCAATTTTTTTTATTTACACAGGTAATAAATGAAGAGGATGTTTTATTTACACGGGTTAAAGGGATGATGATGAGGAGGATCATCTTCATCAGGAGGAGCTGTAGATGGATCTCCTCCACTTTGCTCGCCCACTCTTCCTCCTGCACCTCTCTCTCCTCCTCCTCCTCCTCTTCCATCCAAGCAAACATCTTTCCCGGTTTGGCTTCGGCCTCCGGCATTCGGGAGCGTCTGAGTGAGTCCCGGAAGGTTTTCCCGGTGAACTCCACGTACTCGTTCTCCTCATCCTCGATGTCCACCAGCACGAGTTGTGGAGACGGGGAAGAAGGGAACGGATGAGGCTTCCGGCTGAGAGGACGTTCGGGAGAACACACTCATCTCAGAGAAAATAGCTCATCCGGTGCAGGACTTGGACGTGGAGGAAGACGTTTGAAAGGACACACTCGGGATGAAGAGCGTTTGAGGGAAACAACTTCATCGTGATCCTCTTGAATCATGGAAAACTCCTCCTCGGATGCAGGAACTGGTTTCTGAGGATGAGTCTGTGGTTTAGTCACTGGCGGCAGGAGTTTGAAGCGAGCGGATGGAAGAGCGACGTGTTCGGAGACACTGGGAAACATCGGGATTTCTCCCTCTATTGGCTTCAAGACGGAAGATCTCACTGGATCCAGAGGTTTGACCTCCACGAGAAGAACCGTTGTCTTCCATTTTCTCTCCTTCCTTTTCTTTTCTCCAGCTTCTCTAAGCTCAGTTCCTCCATCCATCAGCTTTTCCAGACTGAGCTTCTCTCTTTTCTTCCGATGCATACGTCCATTCTTCTTCTCTTTATCTTTTCAAGTGTCTCTCTGTCTGTTCGGGCCTCATCTTTATGTCTTCCTCCTCCTATTTCAAAGCTCCTCCAAAGCTTTTGGGGCAAACCTGACCTGTTGAAAAGAGATGGTATTCATCCCTCCTGGGATGGTGCTGCTCTTCTCTCTAGTAATTTGGCTCATAGTCTTAGAGATGAAACATGACAATCTGGGGCTCAGGTCAGGAAGCAGACAAACTGGCTAAACCGACCGTCTGCTAGCGGCCTCGCATCACCAAGGTAATATAAATCTCATCACATAGAGACTCTTTCACCTAGATATCATCATATAGAGACTGTGTCTGTTCCCCGAATTTGGAAATCCAAAAAATGTCCTAACCTTTCTAAGGTTAAAAATTGAATTGATGTTCAACAAATAAAAAACAAATATAATACAGATGAGCAAACGATAAGGCTTGGGTTGCTGAATATTCGATCCCTTACTTCAAAAGCGCTCATAGTTAATGATATGATTTCAGATTATAACCTAGATGTGCTGTGTTTGACAGAAACCTGGCTAAAACCAAACGATTACATTACTTTAAATGAGTCCACCCCGCAAGATTACTGCTATAAACATGAGCCTCGTCCGAAAGGCAAAGGGGGAGGTGTTGCTGTAATTTATAGTAATATTTTCAAAACCAATAAGAAATCTTGTTTTTAATATACTTCTTTTGAAGTGTTGGTGCTTAATGTAAATATATATAGTGTAAATGATAAATCACGTTTGAGAATTCTGCTGGCTACTGTATACAGGCTACCAGGGCACCATAAAGATTTTATCAAAGAATTTGCTGACTTTCTATCAGAATTAATATTGACTGCAGATAAAGTCCTAATTGTTGGTGATTTTAAAGGGTACCTATTATGGCATTTAAAATGTTCCTAATATTGTTCTGGGAGTCCCCAACAACAGTTTTACAAGCATGCAATGACAAAAAAACACTTTTGTTGTCTTATAATATGCATTTATTTTTACCTGATTTGCTCACCGACTCCCATATGAATCGTTTAGCGAGTCATTTTTCCAAACCCCGCCTTTGCGTGACGCTAATCTGTGGTGATATGTTAGACACCCAGCCGACGGGGTGTCATTGGTTGTTGCGCTAGATCTTACCCAGATACAACAGTGCTATTTTCTGATTGGCTAACAACACCAGACGAACAACACCAGAGGAGACCAGGGTTGCCAGGTCTGCACAACAAAACCAGCCCAATTGCTCATCAAACTAACCCAATCACGGCCAAAAATATTCAAATAGCGTTCCCGGGTGTTTCCTCAATAACAATCATGTTCCAGTGGATAAAACAATCGCGTCAACCAGCGTGCACTACACAAACAACCCGCGGAAACAGTGCAGGCATACACACCTGGCAACACTGGAGGAGACGCGCTTGAATCCTGCCGGTTCCACAGTGAGTGAGTTTTGGGCACTGCGGCATATTAAATATATTACAAATAGTTTTTCAGCGTGAGAAATACAATGTGTGGCCGAGAGAGCGTGACAAAAGACCGAAATGAGTGACTGTCACGCTCAATGCGTGATGCGTGACACTCGAGAGCCCTGTGACAACTCCATTAACAACGACAAACACTTCACATATTTCAATACAATTGACATTGAAGACCTAAGTTAGCTGCTAGAAGCTGCGCTGTGCCTGTGCGTACACAACACACAAAATAATTATAGAACATGATACAAACATAAAAGCAACAGCCTACTTACAGATTGTGATTCGGAGAAGGAAGCTGATCCAAATAAACTCGGTACTGAACCTCCCTCCTTCAGTATCAGCCGGCTCGCAAATTCATACTTTATAGCAGGTGTGCCCAACCCTGCTCCTGGCGATCGACTGTCCTGCACAGTTCATCTCCAACCCTAATCAAACACACCTGAAGGTCTTCAATTAAGGTCTTAACAACCAATTAAGGTCTTCAGGATTACTGGAAAATTAAAGGCAGGTGTGTTTGATCAGGGTTAGAGATAAACTGTGCAGGACAGTCGATCGCCAGGAGCAGGGTTGGGCACACCTGCTTTATAGCATTTAGGTTTGTGAAGCAATCATCTTCAAAATGACGCGAACACAGAACAAGTTCGGGCTATAATACTTCTGTGGTATAGTTATGAACTGTAGCCACTGTCTTCAAATTCTCCTCACTGGGCAGATGAAAAAAGTTTGCTTTTGCGTCGCACTTCAAAACACAGCAGCGTCTCGTCGACATAATGTTTTCCCTGGTGTCTCCTAATGCAATGAGTGGGCGTATCTTATTCAAATAACTTGTACAAGTGACGTACGAAAGTTAGAGAAAATGCATCGTTCGTCTATCGATTCATATGAACGACTCAGAGTCGACTCTTACTTTTGAGAGATAATAACTTTGTATACGGTGAACTTTCATATTTAAAACTTTGCAGGATGTTTTCGTTCACTTAGATCTATGTTACACACTACATGAAAGGTAATTTTCAAAATTCCATGATAGGTACCCTTTAATATACATGTAGATAATGAAAAAGATGCATTGGGATTGGCATTTAAAGACATTGTAAACTCTATTGGAGTTAGACGACACGTGTCAGGACCTACTCATTGTCGTAATCATACTCTTGATCTAATATTATCACATGGAATAGATGTTGATGCCGTTGAAATTCTGCAGCAGAGCGACGACATCTCAGATCATTATCTAGTCCCGTGTAAATTACATTTAGCCAAGGCTGCAAAGCCGACTCCGTGTTATAAATATGTTAGACCTATCACTTCTGCCACTAAAGATTGCTTTATTAATAATCTTCCTAATCAGTTTCATCATCTCAGCATCCCGGATAGCTTAGAAGAACTTGATATTGCAACAGAAACGTTTAACTCTCTCTTTTCCAGCACTTTAGACACAGTTGCTCCGCTGCGCTTAAAGAAGATTAAAGAAAATAGTCCAACGCTGTGGTACAACGAGCACACCCGGGCCCTTAAGAGAGCAGCCAGAAAAATGGAGCGCAACTGGAAGAAAACAAAACTAGAGGTATTTCGGATTGCGTGGAAGGAGAGCTCGATTGATTGCAGAGAGGCTTTTAAAGCTGCTAGATCTGCTTATTTTTCAAACCTATTAGAAGAATATAAACATAATCCTAGGTATTTATTTGAAATAGTGGCTAAACTAACGAAAAAGAAAGCTTCAAGCTCAGATGTTTCCAAGAAACACAGCAGTAATGACTTTATGAACTTCTTCACTTATAAGATCGATAAAATCAGGGACAAAATTATAACTATGCAAACGTCTACTACAGTAGTGCATCAGGGAGTGCTGTGTAGTCTCCATGATGAAAAACTTGATTCATTTGTTGCTATAGGAGAGGAAGAATTTTGCAAACTCGTTAAATCATCTAAATCAACAACATGTATGTTAGACCCTATACCGACTAAACTATTGAAAGAGATGCTTCCAGAGGTCATAAATCCTCTTTCAATATCATTAATTCATCTTTGTCTCCAGGATACGTACCAAAAACCTTTAAGCTGGCTATGATTAAACCGCTTGTTAAAAAAACACAACTTGATCATACAGAATTAGTCAATTACAGGCCGATCTCGAATCTACCTTTTCTGTCAAAGATATTAGAAAAAGCAGTATCCTCACAACTGTGTTCCTTTCTAGAAATAAATAATATCTGCAAAGATTTTCAATCAGGATTTAGACCGTACCATAGTACTGAGACTGCTCTCATTAGAGTCACAAATGATTTGCTCTTATCATCCGATCGTGGTTGTATCTCTCTATTAGTGTTACCCGATCTTAGTGCTGCATTTGATACTATCGACCACAACATTCTTTTAAATAGACTAGAAAACTATGTTGGCATTAGTGGAATTGCACTAGCATGGTTTAAATCATACTTTTCTGACCATTATCAGTTTGTTGCAGTAAATGAAGAGATGTCTTATCGATCACAAGTTCAGTATGGCGTACCACAAGGTTCAGTACTAGGACCGCTGCTGTTCATTCTGTACATGCTACCATTAGGAGATATCATTAGGAAACATGGAATTAGCTTTCACTGTTATGCTGATGATACTCAGCTGTATATTTCTTCAAAACCTAACGAAACTTGCCAATTCACAAAATTAACGGAATGCATAGCTGATATAAAACATTGGATGACCAGTAACTTCCTACTACTAAATTCTGAAAAAACAGAGATTCTAATTATTGGACAAAAAAACTTCCTCACCTAATAACCTAGAATACTGTCTAACACTTGATGGCTGCTCTGTTAAGTCTTCGTCGTCAGTTTGGAACCTGGGTGTGCTCTTTGATACCAATCTTTCATTTGAAAGTCATGTATCTAGTATCTGTAAAACAGCATTTTTCCATCTTAAAAATATATATAAATTACGTCATATTGTTACAGACTGCTCCGAGACTTGGAGGTGAGATCCAAATGCAGCTTTATTTGAGGGCAATCCAGAGGCGTAATCCAGTGTACAGGCAAGGGTCATTCACAGACAGGCAGTCCAAAACAGAGAAACAAACAAACAAACAAACAAAACAGGCAGGGACCAGAGGCAAGAGAGTAATCCAGGGAACAGGGCAAGATATCCAAAACCAAGAGACAAGAAAACCATGAGAATGCTCAGAAATGCAGTGTAACACTTAAACAACAAGACTTCGCGGTGAGTGATTGAATGAACATGATATAAATAGACTGAGACTAGCAGGATGACAAGACACAGGTGAATGCAATCAGTGACAATGAGGTACAGGTGTGATGCAATCAGTGATGAGTCCGGGCAGTGGGTATTGGGAAATGTAGTCTGTAATGGAGTGTAATAGTCTATTGTGGAGCGCCCTCTGGTGGCTCTCGAGGGCACTCCAGCTGGTGATCGTTACACATATGCTCTCACGGACAAATGCGGAACAATTAGTTCATGCGCTCATGACCTCAAGGCTAGATTATTGTAATGCTCTACTGGGTGGTTGCCCTGCACGCTTAATAAACAAACTACAGCTAGTTCAAAATGCAGCAGCTTGTGTTCTTACCAGAACCAGGAAGTATGACCATATTAGCCCGGTTCTGTCAACACTGCATTGGCTGCCTATTAAACATCGTATACATTTTAAAATATTGCTGATTACTTACAAAGCACTAAATGGCTTAGCTCCCAAGTACTTGAGCGAGCTCTTAACGCATTATAGTCCTGCACGTCTACTGCGATCTCAAAATTCTGGCCAGTTGATAATACCTAGAATATCTAAATCGACTGCTGGCGGTAGATCCTTTTCCTATTTAGCACCAAAACTCTGGAACAATCTTCCTACCATTGTCCGGGAAGCAGATACACAGTCTGTCAGTTTAAAGCTAGACTAAAAACACACTCTTTGACCTAGCATTTACATAATACATTATCGACTTCTATAATTAAATGGTAGGCTGCATAGATTAGGCCAGCCGGAACCGGGAACACTTCCCTTACATCCTGATGTACTCGTTACATCATAAGAAGAAAGGCATCTACGCTAATATTTGTGTCTTTGTTTATCCCGAGTTTTTCTTGCAGCCTGCCGGATTTAGGCCGTTTTCAGATCTGACGAAGGACCTTCGCCTGGACCCGATGACAACGCAGTGCTGAAGTGCCAACTAGCCTCTCCCTATGGAGGATCCCTATTCCACTCTACAGATAAAGCGCTATGAAATTCCGGTTTCGCGTCCCTACCCCGAATTGATCAAATAAAATTCTGCATCAAAATTTATAGGCAAGACAAGTAGTTTGTTTAGGCATGGTTTGTAGCGAATTACAAACCTGTGCACATATATTCAAACGCACATAACTATAGAATCAATTCTTAAAGCGCATGTGAACGCCATCAGCGTTTATCACAGGTTCACGTTTAAAGTATATTTAGAGAGAACACCGTCGTCTTGGCCCCCCGTAATTTAATAACAAATGATCATTTCGACGGAAGTGAATCAATCGAAACTAACTTTGGCTGAAAACAACATATTCAAGAACCACTATAAAGCCAAAACAATCTCTGTTACCTTAAATTATATGTTTATCTCTGTAAAGCTGCTTTGAAACAATCTACATTGTTAAAAGCGCTATATAAATGAGGATTTGGGACTTGACTCTTTCCTCCGCACTCTCTCCATGCTGGCTCTTCTCAGGTAACGTTACCTTGGCAGTGAAGGCCTCACACTCCTCCGGAAGTTTCTCTGGTTCTTGCGCCGCTCTCTGAGGCAAGAAGTGTGTGAAACACTCCAACAGTTGTCTACACACACAGCTGAACAGCGCCATAATGGACACCGAATGTTGCAAGTCAATTCAATATCTGTCGTCGATATTTCAGAAAGTCTTTCGATCTGTTCTCTCCAATATAACACACAGCAGAACAGAGTCAGAGCTGCAGTTTAGAGATGAAGCTCCACTATGATGTCAGAACATTTAGAACTCTCAACTATTTGAATGTCTACAGAAGCAACACACACACACACACACAAAATGGCACTAAATAAAATACTGACCGTTCCCAAACAAGTTTTCCTAATACTCCTCCTGCCCCCAAATATTAAATTGAGATCGTATAAATAAATTTTATTTATTTCCTTTAGTTTACAGTTCACTTTTAAGAAACAATAGTTTTAGTAAAACAGTTTTATTATGAATATTATTACAGCTTAAAATTACTATTTCTATTTATAAAATGATAGACATTCTTTATATATTAAATACATATTTTAATATATAAAATTATATTAAATATATATTAATATTTCAAATTTAATTCGGCAAAGCTGAATTTTCAATCACACGATCCTTCAGAAATCATGTGCTGATTTGCTGCTCAAGAAACATTTCTGATTGTAGCACTTGTCTGAATTATTAGCAGTAATTTAGTAGATATTCTTTTTACTTTAGTTTTATAATAAAGAGAAGATTTAAATTTCGTCAGAAGAATTAGGTATCGCTAAGGAGACAGCGGGTTATCATGAGAAGTAACAGACAGACACAAGATTAGATCAGAAATATAATTGGTTTCACTTTAAAGAAAAAAATAGAAAATTTGTCAAATAAAAGAAAGTAAATCACAAAATCACATTTAACAATAGTCAATACAATTGACTATGAAAATTTCGACCTCGAGTGCAATCTTGTCGGTGTTTTCAAATATATGTGATGCGATCTGGGAAAACCCGTCGGATGTCGCGCTTGTACATTTTCAGTAAAGTCTAAAAATAGATTGAATGCCAGTTTATTGTCAAATTTGGGTTTTCAATAAATTATTATTCTATAACATCTTGTTTATCATCTCTGAATATATCTTGGGAAAAATTCACAAGATTAGTGCAGAAAAATAGCGATTTATAGTGGCAAGCTAAAAAGACGTGTCTTTCTCTTTAAAGTCCCTGTAAAGGCAATTTAAAAAAAAAATTCTAAACACATTATAAATGTTAGAGATGTATTGCTAAAACATATTACAAAGACTGTGAACTGTGAAGTACTGAATTGTGGAGTTAGACCGTTAAACAGTTTTTCACCATTGCTATTTTCCGGATTTTCTGGGCGGGGCTAAAACGGGGACTCGATGACGCACTGGAGCCCCCGAGCTCCTGGACACGCCCCTACTTGATGACGCACTGGAGCCGCTGAGGCCGCTCAATCGCGAGTTACTGTCAGTACTATTATTAGTAACAGCCTACAGATTGCTAGCTAGCCTTCCTCACGGAAATGCGTACTACCTGGATGCGATCACCGGATCACACAAACGGATCGGTGTCCTTATTTAAATTTCCGAAAAACGATTACATCAAGAAGAAGTGGATTAATTTTGTGAAGAGACACCTTGATGGAGAGCTGAGGATCACCGCCAAAACCCACCTCTGTAAGTGATCATTTTACACGATAGTTGTATAAACTTTCGTCGGAGACAACTGCGATTCACTGATAACCCGCTGTTACTGGTGAATGGGGCCGAACTGACTCCCGCCTCGGCATTCATTCTCCCGTCGCGCCGACAACTGGTGCCATCATCGGCAGTGCGTGCCCACCGTGCGAGCGTTCATTCCGGCTGTAGAGTTGAGTGTGGCGACGGTCGGCAGCTTTCCCGCGAGTGGGCGTGGTTTCAGCGCAGCCAGCGGACACACCCCCAGCGTTTGAGAGCAGAGACTACTGCTCATTTTTTCAAGATTTTGATAGCTTATTTTATGTACCTGCTGGCTTTTTTTATCATTCAAATTTGGCTGGGTGACTAATAACACATTTTTCTGTGGTGTGACAAACTCAGAACACATACTTAATTTTGACTTTACAGGGACTTTAAGAACACGCGCGGAGCAGAGGTGCAAAAAAAACGGTCATTTAACGTTAGTGCTCCTTCTCTTAACACTACAAAGACAGATTCGCCTATCAAAATAAACCACATAACAGAATAAATGTCCCGCCAGTCCTGTGTAAACTACAACGGCACACAA
Source organism: Chrosomus eos (assembly GCA_036326025.1). Classification (NCBI taxonomy): domain Eukaryota; kingdom Metazoa; phylum Chordata; class Actinopteri; order Cypriniformes; family Leuciscidae; genus Chrosomus; species Chrosomus eos. The sequence goes on from JAZAVI010000852.1 coordinate 36,523, forward strand.
GTTTTTATTTATTTATTTTTATCCAGCGTTATCGTGTGGTGTGATGCGGAGCACAAGAGAACAACAGAGTCTGAAGCTGCTCGTTTAAAAGACCTTGCTCGCTTCTCAATCGTCCAATTTCAAAACGGTTTTCACAGGATGAATTTTGAGTTTGTAAACTTTCGAATGATACCTAATCTATGATGATTACTAAAATAGGTGTTATGAAAAAAAGGTAATAAAAAAAAGAGCGCCAGTCGTCCCGCTAGCAGGACCTGACAGTTATTTAAACCTGTTTTTCTCAAAATTCCATTTCTGAAAATCACAGCGATCAGCCGACTTCAGATAACCATAACTTTTGTTACAGACAAACTATAAAATAAATAAAAACAGATTTGGAAAGGGCTTGAACCCAGCTTTAATATTTCAGCAAAACCTGTAATATGTCAAATTTCACCATGTGGTGGGTTTTCCCAGATCGCATCACATATACCCACATAGTCAGTTTAACACTCAGAAAGAAAAATAGAAAATAACAAACAAGATGCAACAAAAGAGAGTATAATCTCTCTCTCTCTCTCTAATGACCCTCGAGTCTCTCTCGTAAAAGTTCCAATGTCTCTCAAACCTGGGTTGTGGCTGACCCTCAAAAAAAAGAGAAAAAATGTTCTTAAGATCAAATTTGTGATCGAGTACGAGTAGCACTAGAAACTCAAAGAAAGGATATCGGACTCCTCTCCACGACGTGATGTCTTCTCCCTTTCTAGAAACTGGGTTGGCTCGCCATCAAACACGGAATATACAGGATGTCACAGAAGGTCGTGCAGTCATCACGTCTCCACGATATTAAGAAGAAAGAAAAGAAAAGAAAACGGAAAAAAACAAAAGGAGAGAGAAAAAAAACCTGGCCTCTGAATCAATAGCTTTCTTTCTAATACAGACACGTTGCCAACAATGGCGACAGTGAACTCTTGGTGATCGTTTTTTTCTTTTGCTGTCACACAGACGCAACTACAGGCGTGCGGGATCATAAAATGGCGTCGGTGAACAGGTAGAATGTATTCCTCTATTCAGTCGACTTCTTATTCAGAATGCATCAAATTAATCAAATCTCGACTTTCTCATATTTTTTCAAAGATTTTCAATCTAAGATTTATAAAAATGGATCACGACGATCAGATTGCGTCTGCTCTTCTCAATCAAGCTCGTCTCTTCTGTCATTGCGCATGCTCGTCGACACCCATGACTCAAATGACAAAGAGCTCTCATTGGTTGATCACTGAGCTTTTATCTAGAATGAATTTGAATATTTATTAATTTATTTATTTTTATATTATTCATTTTTTTCATGTCTTATCGACTTTTATTAAGGGAACAGATCACTAAATTGTGTTTAAATTAAATTACCTTTATTTAACCTGTGTTACACTGGCTCTTCTCAGGTAACGTTACCTTGGCAGTGAAGGCCTCACACTCCTCCGGAAGTTTCTCTGGTTCTTGCGCCACTCTCTGAGGCAAGAAGTGTGTGAAACACTCCAACAGTTGTCTACACACACGGCTGAACGGCGCCATAATGGACACCGAATGTTGCAAGTCAATTCAATATCTGTCGTCGATATTTCAGAAAGTCTTTCGATCTGTTCTCTCCAATATAACACACCAACAGCAGAAAAGAGTCAGAGCTGCAGTTTAGAGATGAAGCTCCACTATGATGTCAGAACATTTAGAACTCTCAACTATTTGAATGTCTACAGATTTGTCTTACAATTTGGCAAAGCTGAATTTTCAGTCACATAATCCTTCAGAAATCATGTGCTTATTTGCTGCTCAAGAAACATTTCTGATTATTATCAAAGTTGAAAAAATATTTCTTATTATTATCAATGTTTTTCTGCTAAAAATTTTTGTGATTCTGTTTGTGAAATTATGCTGTCCTGGTGTCTTCATCTGCTCCCTCTTTATGGCCCTTTCAAACAAATATAAATTATATAGTACACAATACTAAGAGTCCTGAATCTTTCAATTTTTAGTTTGCAATTTTTTTATTTACACAGGTAATAAATGAAGAGGATGTTCTTTTAACACAGGTTAAAGGGATGATGATGATGATGATGATGATGATGAGGATCTTCATCAGGAGGAGCTGTAGATGCGGTTGTGCTTGTTGATCCACAAGTGCTTCAGTTTCGGATCATTCCTGTAGCGTTCCAGCAGCAACTCTCTCTCTCTTTGCTCCTTCTCCTTGATTGTTTTCTTCTCCTCCTTTCTCCTCCAGGCCAACAGAAAAAGTGGGAGTTTTCTTGTGCACTTTTCCTGGACGTTCACATCACGCTGGATCTCATTCTTGGGAATGTCAGGAGAAGCCGTGAAGTCTCCCATTTCACTGGGATCATCCTCGTCTTCCTCAAATCCCCGGATCTCCTTCACTTCGCTCGCCCACTCTTCCTTCTGCACCTCTCTCTCCTCCTCCTCTTTCATCCAAGCAAACATCTTTCCCGGTTTGGCTTCGGCCTCCGGCATTCGGGGCGTCTGAGTGAGTCCCGGAAGGTTTTCCCGGTGAACTCCACGTACTCGTTCTCCTCATCCTCGATGTCCACCAGCACGAGTTGTGGAGACGGGGAAGAAGGGAACGGATGAGGCTTCCGGCTGAGAGGACGTTCGGGAGAACACACTCATCTCAGGGAAAATAGCTCATCCGGTGCAGGACTTGGACGTGGAGGAAGACGTTTGAAAGGACACACTCGGGATGAAGAGCGTTTGAGGGAAACAACTTCATCGTGATCCTCTTGAATCATGGAAAACTCCTCCTCGGATGCAGGAACTGGTTTCTGAGGATGAGTCTGTGGTTTTGTCACTGGCGGCAGGAGTTTGAAGCGAGCGGATGGAAGAGCGACGTGTTCGGAGACACTGGGAAACATCGGGATTTCGCCCTCTATTGGCTTCAAGACGGAAGATCTCACTGGATCCAGAGGTTTGACCTCCACGAGAAGAACCGTTGTCTTCCATTTTCTCTCCTTCCTTTTCTTTTCTCCAGCTTCTCTAAGCTCAGTTCCTCCATCCATCAGCTTTTCCAGACTGAGCTTCTCTCTTTTCTTCTGATGCATATGTCCATTCTTCTTCTCTTTATCTTTTCAAGTGTCTCTCTGTCTGTTCGGGCCTCATCTTTATGTCTTCCTCCTCCTCTTTCAAAGCTCCTCCAAAGCTTTTGGGGTAAACCTGACCTGTTGAAAAGAGATGGTATTCATCCCTCCTGGGATGGTGCTGCTCTTCTCTCTAGTAATTTGGCTCATAGTCTTAGAGATGAAATATGACAATCTGGGGCTCAGGTCAGGAAGCAGACAAACTGGCTAAACCGACCGTCTGCTAGCGGCCTCGCATCACCAAGGTAATATAAATCTCATCACATAGAGACTCTTTCACCTAGATATCATCATATAGAGACTGTGTCTGTTCCCCGAATTTGGAAATCCAAAAAATGTCCAAACCTTTCTAAGGTTAAAAATTTAATTGATGTTCAACAAATAAAAAACAAATATAAATACAGATGAGCAAACAATAAGGCTTGGGTTGCTGAATATTCGATCCCTTACTTCAAAAGCGCTCATAGTTAATGATATGATTTCAGATTATAACCTAGATGTGCTGTGTTTGACAGAAACCTGGCTAAAACCAAATGATTACATTACTTTAAATGAGTCCAGCCCGCAAGATTACTGTTATAAACATGAGCCTCGTCCGAAAGGCAAAGGGGGAGGTGTTGCTGTAATTTATAGTAATATTTTCAAAACCAATAAGAAATCTTGTTTTAAATATACTTCTTTTGAAGTGTTGGTGCTTAATGTAAATATATATAGTGTAAATGATAAATCACGTTTGAGAATTCTGCTGGCTACTGTATACCAGAGCCATTGAGAGAGAGAGTTCCGACAAGTCCATAGACCGCCATAGTAACTTAGGAATGCGGAAGTAACGCGTGTCATGGAGCAGCCGTTAGTTCCAAAACACTGATAGTTCCAGCATTGAACCCCATTCATTTTCAGTGCTTCTGAAGTATGCTCGCTGATAAATTAATGAAATTACTGAATTTTTTTACTTTTACACACATTAGCCGACCTCTCGTGAATCTAGTCTGTAGTTATAGGTTATGTAGCCAGGTTTAGTAAATGTTTATTGGAAGATAATAGGTTAATTGCAGCGATAGCTTACGTGACCAACACTTCACTAACGTAGCTAACTTACGGTAACCTGATGCAAATAATATATAATATTTTTAATAATGTATATATATGGGCATATATATATATATATATATATATATATATATATATATATATATATATATATATATATATATATATATATATATACACAATACACACTATACTATGCATATATATATATATATATATATATATATATATATACACACAATACACACTATACTATGCATATATATATATAGTATATATATATATATATATATATAATATATATATATATATATATATATATATATATACATACAATACATATATTACACACACACACAATTCATTTATTTAATTGGGTTAGGGTAATGCATATATGTGTTTGTGTAATACATATAGTACTACATAAATACACATGCATTCATATATGTGTGTGTATGTGTGTATGTGTGTATGTGTGTGTGTGTGGGGGGGGGGTTAGGATTAGTTATGCGTGATTGAAACATGTGTACTGTACACAGTACATACATGTATTTGTGTTTTCTGATGAATGGTAGTCTAAGATTAGGGTAGGATGAAGGGGTACATTAGCCATACTGAATTTAGGAACAAAGTTAATTCACTCATTAACTATCTATCCGGTTTCATTTTATGAAGTTAATATTTACCGAACATTGCTGTAAATATAGTCGTTGCTTTCTACGTTATTGGAGCAGTCTATTTCCCTCCTAAATCATTAATTTGTACATACACAGCGTAATTATTTATATTTTATGCTGGTTGAAATTCTGAACAGACTGCAGACCTCTTTGCGTGATCACAAAGGTAGGCTAATAGCTGAATCGAAATTTATAAGCAAGATCACGGGAATCAATAGCCTAATACAGCCCAGTTGTGCTAAAATAAATATCATGAGACGTCCATCATCAGATGAATGACATGGAAAAGTTAAGTTAGAGCCGCTAAAGCCAGTGCTACTACCCTTGCGAACATGAACACTAAGCTTTTCCTTCCAAAAACATAGCCTAAAACTTTCTAAGTTGTCACCCTGCCTCTCCAATGCAAAACTGACATTAACAGAATGAGATAACAGCTTAAAAAGTACGTGGGTGTGTGTTTTATGTTATATTTACCGTTTAATAATGCAATCGCTGCTGTCTATCCATAGAAGAACATGACAGCCCGCGTATGTTTTGGAACTATTGGGGCTTCCATGAACCACGTGACAGCCGTCGCGGCGACATCAAAGCGTGTCGCAACTCTCTCTATATATGACTCTGCTGTATACAGGCCACCAGGGCACCATAAAGATTTTATCAAAGAATTTGCTGACTTTCTATCAGAATTAATATTGACTGCAGATAAAGTCCTAATTGTTGGTGATTTTAATATACATGTAGATAATGAAAAAGATGCATTGGGATTGGCATTTAAAGACATTGTAAACTCTATTGGAGTTAGACAACACGTGTCAGGACCTACTTATTGTCGTAATCATACTCTTGATCTAATATTATCACATGGAATAGATGTTGATGCCGTTGAAATTCTGCAGCAGAGCGACGACATCTCAGATCATTATCTAGTCCCGTGTAAATTACATTTAGCCAAGGCTGCAAAGCCGACTCCGTGTTATAAATATGTTAGACCTATCACTTCTGCCACTAAAGATTGCTTTATTAATAATCTTCCTAATCAGTTTCATCATCTCAGCATCCCGGATAGCTTAGAATAACTTGATATTGCAACAGAAACGTTTAACTCTCTCTTTTCCAGCACTTTAGACACAGTTGCTCCGCTGCGCTTAAAGAAGATTAAAGAAAATAGTCCAACGCTGTGGTACAACGAGCACACCCGGGCCCTTAAGAGAGCAGCCAGAAAAATGGAGCGCAACTGGAAGAAAACAAAACTAGAGGTATTTCGGATTGCGTGGAAGGAGAGCTCGATTGATTGCAGAGAGGCTTTTAAAGCTGCTAGATCTGCTTAATTTTCAAACCTATTAGAAGAAAATAAACATAATCCTAGGTATTTATTTGAAACAGTGGCTAAACTAACGAAAAAGAAAGCTTCAAGCTCAGATGTTTCCAAGAAACACAGCAGTAATGACTTTATGAACTTCTTCACTTATAAGATCGATAAAATCAGGGACAAAATTACAACTATGCAAACGTCTACTACAGTAGCGCATTTGTTGCTATAGGAGAGGAAGAATTTTGAAAACTCGTTAAATCATCTAAATCAACAACATGTATGTTAGACCCTATACCGACTAAACTATTGAAAGAGATGCTTCCAGAGGTCATAAATCCTCTTCTCAATATCATTAATTCATCTTTGTCTCTAGGATACGTACCAAAAACCTTTAAGCTGGCTATGATTAAACCGCTTGTTAAAAAAACACAACTTGATCATACAGATTAGTCAATTACAGGCCGATCTCCAATCTATCTTTTCTGTCAAAGATATTAGAAAAAGCAGTATCCTCACAACTGTGTTCCTTTCTAGAAATAAATAATATCTGCAAAGATTTTCAAATCAGGATTTAGACCGTACCATAGTACTGAGACTGCTCTCATTAGAGTCACAAATGATTTGCTCTTATCATCCGATCGTGGTTGTATCTCTCTATTAGTGTTACTCGATCTTAGTGCTGCATTTGATACTATCGACCACAACATTCTTTTAAATAGACTAGAAAACTATGTTGGCATTAGTGGAATTGCACTAGCATGGTTTAAATCATACTTATCTGACCGTTATCAGTTTGTTGCAGTAAATGAAGAGATGTCTTATCGATCACAAGTTCAGTATGGCGTACCACAAGGTTCAGTACTAGGACCGCTGCTGTTCATTCTGTACATGCTACCATTAGGAGATATCATTAGGAAACATGGAATTCGCTTTCACTGTTATGCTGATGATACTCAGCTGTATATTTCTTCAAAACCTAACGAAACTTGCCAATTCACAAAATTAACGGGATGCATAGCTGATATAAAAAATTGGATGACCAGTAACTTCCTACTACTAAATTCTGAAAAAACAGAGATTCTAATTATTGGACAAAAAAACTTCCTCACCTAATAACCTAGAATACTGTCTAACACTTGATGGCTGCTCTGTTAAGTCTTCGTCGTCAGTTTGGAACCTGGGTGTGCTCTTTGATACCAATCTTTCATTTGAAAGTCATGTATCTAGTATCTGTAAAACAACATTTTTCCATCTTAAAAATATATATAAATTACGTCATATGCTCTCACGGACAAATGCGGAACAATTAGTTCATGCGCTCATGACCTCAAGGCTAGATTATTGTAATGCTCGACTGGGTGGTTGCCCTGCACGCTTAATAAACAAACTACAGCTAGTTCAAAATGCAGCAGCTTGAGTTCTTACCAGAACCAGGAAGTATGACCATATTAGCCCGGTTCTGTCAACACTGCATTGGCTGCCTATTAAACATCGTATCAATTTTAAAATATTGCTGATTACTTACAAAGCACTAAATGGCTTAGCTCCCAAGTACTTGAGCGAGCTCTTAACGCATTATAGTCCTGCACGTCTACTGCGATCTCAAAATTCTGGCCAGTTGATAATACCTAGAATATCTAAATCGACTGCTGGCGGTAGATCCTTTTCCTATTTAGCACCAAAACTCTGGAACAATCTTCCTACCATTGTCCGGGAAGCAGATACAGTCTGTCAGTTTAAAGCTAGACTAAAAACACATCTCTTTGACCTAGCATTCACATAATACATTATCGACTTCTATAATTAAATGTTAGGCTGCATAGATTAGGCCAGCCGGAACCAGGATCACTTCCCTTACATCCTGATGTACTCGTTACATCATAAGAAGAAAGGCATCTACGCTAATATTAGTGTCTTTGTTTATCCCGAGGTTTTCTTGCAGCCTGCCGGATCCAGGCCGTTTCCAGATCTGACGAAGGACCTTCGCCTGGACCCGATGACAACGCAGTGCTGAAGTGCCAACTAGCCTCTCCCTATGGAGGATCCCTATTCCACTCTACAGATAAAGCGCTATGAAATTCCGGTTTCGCGTCCCTACCCCGAATTGATCAAATAAAATTCTGCATCAAAATTTATAGGCAAGACAAGTAGTTTGTTTAGGCATGGTTTGTAGCGAATTACAAACCTGTGCACATATATTCAAACGCACATAACTATAGAATCAATTCTTAAAGCGCATGTGAACGCCATCAGCGTTTATCACAGGTTCGCGTTTAAAGTCTATTTAGAGAGAACAGCGTCGTCTTGGCCCCCCGTAATTTAATAACAAATGATCATTTCGACGGAAGTGAATCAATCAAAACTAACTTTAGCTGGAAACAACATATTCAAGAACCACTATAAAGCCAAAACAATCTCTGTTACCTTAAATTATATGTTTATCTCTGTAAAGCTGCTTTGAAACAATCTACATTGTTAAAAGCACTATATAAATGAGGATTTGGGACTTGACTCTTTCCTCCGCACTCTCTCCATGCCTTGGCAGTGAAGGCCTCACACTCCTCCGGAAGTTTCTCTGGTTCTTGTGCCGCTCTCTGAGGCAAGAAGTGTGTGAAACACTCCAACAGTTGTCTACACACACAGCTGAACAGCGCCATAATGGACACCGAATGTTGCAAGTCAATTCAATATCTGTCGTCGATATTTCAGAAAGTCTTTCGATCTGTTCTCTCCAATATAACACACCAACAGCAGAACAGAGTCAGAGCTGCAGTTTAGAGATGAAGCTCCACTATGATGTCAGAACATTTAGAACTCTCAACTATTTGAATGTCTACAGAAGCAACACACACACACACACACACACACACACACACACACACACACACACACACACACACACACACACACACACACACACACACACACACACACACACACACACACACAAAATGGCACTAAATAAAATACTGACCGTTCCCAAACAAGTTTTCCTAACACTCCTCCTGCCCCCAAATATTAAATTGAGATCGTATAAATAAATTTTATTTATTTCCTTTAGTTTACAGTTCACTTTTAAGAAACAATAGTTTTAGTAAAACAGTTTTATTATGAATATTATTACAGCTTAAAATTACTATTTCTATTTATAAAATGATAGACATTCTTTATATATTAAATACATATTTTAATATATAAAATTATATTAAATATATATTAATATTTCAAATTTAATTCGGCAAAGCTGAATTTTCAATCACACGATCCTTCAGAAATCATGTGCTGATTTGGTGCTCAAGAAACATTTCTGATTGTAGCACTTGTCTGAATTATTAGCAGTAATTTAGTAGATATTCTTTTTACTTTAGTTTTATAATAAAGAAAAGATTTAAATTTCGTCAGAAGAATTAGGTATCGCTAAGGAGACAGCGGGTTATCATGAGAAGTAACAGACAGACACAAGATTAGATCAGAAATATAATTGGTTTCACTTTAAAGAAAAAAATAGAAAATTTGTCAAATAAAAGTAAATCACAAAATCACATTTAACAATAGTCAATACAATTGACTATGAAAATTTCCACCTCGAGTGCAATCTTGTCGGTGTTTTCAAATATATACCCACATAGTCAGTTTAACACTCAGAAAGAAAAATAGAAAATAACAAACAAGATGCAACAAAAGAGAGTATAATCTCTCTCTCTCTCTAATGACCCTCGAGTCTCTCTCGTAAAAGTTCCAATGTCTCTCAAACCTGGGTTGTGGCTGACCCTCAAAAAAAAAAGAAAAAATGTTCTTAAGATCAAATTTGTGATCGAGTACGAGTAGCACTAGAAACTCAAAGAAAGGATATCGGCCTCCTCTTCACGACGTGATGTCTTCTCCCTTTCTAGAAACTGGGTTGGCTCGCCATCAAACACGGAATCTACAGGATGTCACAGAAGGTCGTGCAGTCATCACGTCTCAACGATATTAAGAAGAAAGAAAAGAAAAGAAAACGGAAAAAACAAAAGGAGAGAGAAAAAAAACCTGGCCTCTGAATCAATAGCTTTCTTTCTAATACAGACACGTTGCCAACAATGGCGACAGTGAACTCTTGGTGATCGTTTTTTTCTTTTGCTGTCACACAGACGCAACTACAGGCGTGCGGGATCATAAAATGGCGTCGGTGAACAGGTAGAATGTATTCCTCTATTCAGTCGACTTCTTATTCAGAATGCATCAAATTAATCAAATCTCGACTTTCTCATATTTTTTCAAAGATTTTCAATCTAAGATTTATAAAAATGGATCACGACGATCAGATTGCGTCTGCTCTTCTCAATCAAGCTCGTCTCTTCTGTCATTGCGCATGCTCGTCGACACCCATGACTCAAATGACAAAGAGCTCTCATTGGTTGATCACTGAGCTTTTATCTAGAATGAATTTGAATATTTATTAATTTATTTATTTTTATATTATTCATTTTTTTCATCTCTTATCGACTTTTATTAAGGGAACAGATCACTAAATTGTGTTTAAATTAAATTACCTTTATTTAACCTGTGTTACACTGGCTCTTCTCAGGTAACGTTACCTTGGCAGTGAAGGCCTCACACTCCGGAAGTTTCTCTGGTTCTTGCGCCACTCTCTGAGGCAAGAAGTGTGTGAAACACTCCAACAGTTGTCTACACACACGGCTGAACGGCGCCATAATGGACACCGAATGTTGCAAGTCAATTCAATGTCAGTCGTCGATATTTCAGAAAGTCTTTCGATCTGTTCTCTCCAATATAACACACCAACAGCAGAACAGAGTCAGAGCTGCAGTTTAGAGATGAAGCTCCACTATGATGTCAGAACATTTAGAACTCTCAACTATTTGAATGTCTACAGAAGCAACACACACTCTCTCTCTCTCTCTCTCTCTCTCTCTCTCCTCTCTCTCTCTCTCTCTCTCCTCTCTCTCTCTCTCTCCTCTCTCCTCTCTCTCTCTCTCTCGTGCGCATGCGTGGGCGTTTGCTGAGTGAGTGCGGAGTGTGAATCGGAGCGTGATTGTGGAGTCCCATCTTCATTTTCAAAGGTCTGTTTTACTTAAGTGTTGTTTCTCTCACTGTTTTACTGTTTATGTTCACAAAGCACAGGGGATATTGGTGGGGAAAAGGGGAGGTTGGGTTAGCCAGTTTTTAAACTGGCTACCATGGCGAACGTGGAGACGGCGAGTTATGAGCAACTCACCCGGCAGCATGGAATAAAAGTGCCGGTTGGAGTTGAGTGCTCAGTCGAAGAATGTGTGTTAGCGGTTGGAGAGGTTGTTGGTGTTGGTCACAGTAGTATACGTTCTGCGTCGAGAATGAACGGTGCTGTGGTGATTTTTTTAGATAAAACTGAAAAAGTGAACGCGACGGTTGAAAACGGCATTGTCCTCAATGATAGTTTGATCAAGGTTTTCCCACTTGTTAACCCAGCGAGAAAGGTTTTGTTGTCCAATGTGCCTCCTTTCATAAGTGACGACGCGCTGCAACGTGAATTATCTCGATATGGGCAGTTGGTTTTGGCGATTAAGAAAATTCCTTTAGGGTGCAAATCCCCGTTGTTGAAACACGTTGTGTCTTTTCGTAGGCAAGTATATATGATCTTGAGGAGTGATATTGATGAGCTGAATGTTGTTTTTAAATTTAAAGTTGATAGTTTTGATTATGTAATTTTTGCAACAACGGAGAGCATGAAATGCTTTGGATGCGGGAAAGTGGGGCACTTGGTACGCGCTTGTCCAGACAAAAATGTGTCAAATGGTGCAGAAGATGAAAGTGGGTCTCAAAGTCATAATGAAGGTCAGAGTGTGGAAAAAGAAAGTGGAATTGGTGAGGTTTCGGATTTGATTGTGGACAATGAAGAACCAGGAAGTAGTGGAGTGAAGAGTAGTGAGAAACGAATTCAAAAAGATGATGAGACAATGGATATTGAGCTTGACGAGATGGTGGGTGAACTACTCAAAGAGGACGAAGCTGTATTTAAAGTGCCATCAGTGAAAAGGAAGTCTAATCTTGTTGAAAATGTAACTAAATCAAAGAAAAAGGCACAAGATGAGATCATTACCAAAAGTTCTGGGGAGGTGTTGAATGCAAGTGATTTGTCTGGCTCAGAAAGTGAGCAAGATTTCTCTGAAGGTCCAGTTGAGGATGAGATGAGACTAGACTACAGTGGTTACAGCTTGGAGAGAATGAAAAATTTTCTCCAGCGTACAAAAGGAATGAGAAATGTTGAAGTTATAGATTATTTTCCTGATCTTTCTTTATTTATTGACTCAGTAAAGAGTTTAATGAAACAAAAAGGTGAAGGATGTCTATCAAATCCTGAGGTGTATCGTCTAAAAAAGATTGTGCAAAAAGTACGTCCTCAAGCATTAAGTAATGAATTGTCACAAGAATAGTGGAGTGATATGGACCTGGCTTTTTGTGCTTTTTTCAACCCTCATAATGAGTAATTTTAAAATCTCTTCCCTGAATGTAAATGGGGCGAGGGATGTAAGCAAAAGGGCGCAGATTTATGAGCTAATGAAACTAAAAAATATTGATGTTATGTTTTTGCAAGAAACTCACAGTACTAAGGAAAATGAAGTCGAATGGATGAAAGAGTGGGAAGGAAATATTGTTCTGAGTCATAAGACAGCTCTGAGTGTCAGGGTTTGTGCAGGTGCTGAAGACGAGGACACGAAAGCTTCAATATAAATGTTTTAATAAACAAAATGAAAAACTTTCCAAACTTAAACAGGAACAATAACTCCAGGAAATCAGAAACACAACCACACATGGACGACGATCGACAAACACTCAGGGAAAACACAGGGCTTAAATATACAAGGAATAATTGGATAATTAACAGAACACAGGTGATGAAACTGAACACAAACGAGGAGCGGGAAAACTTAACAGGACTAAACCAAAAACCACAAAGACAGGGGAAACCAAGATCTCAAAACAATAACAGAACACATCAAAACGTGACAGTACCTCCCCCCTCCCCGAAGGCGCGTCCTCGCGCCGTATAACATCCAAAGGGGTGGGAGGGTGGGCGCCCTGGAGGCTGACGAGGGCATGGTGCAGGTCCAGGAAGCCTCCAGGGCGGAGCAGGCTGTGGGCGTGGCCACGGCGGTGCAGGCTGTGGGCGTGGGCACGACGGTGCAGGCTGTGGGCGTGGCCACGACGGTGCAGGCTGTGGGCGTGGCCAAGGCGGAGCTGTGGGACCCTCGGGCGTCCAGGGCGGTGCTGTGTGACCCTCGGGCGTCCAAGGCGGAGCTGTGGGACCCTCGGGCGTCCAGGGCGGTGCTGGCTCTTCAGGTGGCCACGGCGGTGAAGACCCTTCAGGTGGCCGTGGTGGTGAAAACCCTTCAGGTGGCCATGGCGGTGCAGACCCTTCAGGTGGCCATGGCGGTGCAGACCCTTCAGGTGGCCATGGCGGTGAAGACCCTTCAGGTGGCCACGGCGGTGAAGACCCTTCGGGTGGCCATGGCGGTGCAGACCCTTCAGGTGGCCATGGCGGTGCAGACCCTTCAGGTGGCCATGGCGGTGCAGACCCTTCAGGTGGCCACGGCGGTGAAGACCCTTCGGGTGGCCATGGCGGTGCAGACCCTTCAGGTGGCCATGGCGGTGCAGACCCTTCAGGTGGCCACGGCGGTGAAGACCCTTCGGGTGGCCATGGCGGTATAGACCCTTCAGGTGGCCATGGCGGTGTTATCTTTTCGGGCCTCCGTGGATCTTTGGCCGGCCACGGCGAAGGCGTATGGCGCCCCCCCAAAATTTTCTTGGGGAGGACAGGCTCATGATCGGGAACTGACTTGACATCAACGGGCGCTGGGTCAACGGGTTCTGGGTCAACGGGCTCTGGGTCTGGGTCAACGGGCTCTGGGTCTGGGTCAACGGGCTCTGGGTCTGGCGCTGGGTCAACGGGCTCTGGCTCTGGCGCTGGGTCAACGGGCTCTGGCTCTGGCGCTGGGTCAACGGGCTCTGGCTCTGGCGCTGGGTCTGGGTCAACGGGCTCTGGCTCTGGGTCAACGGGCTCTGGCTCTGGCTCTGGGTCAACGGGCTCTGGCTCTGGCTCTGGGTCAACGGGCTCTGGCTCTGGCGCTGGGTCAACGGGCTCTGGCTCTGGCGCTGGTCAACGGGCTCTGGCTCTGGCGCTGGTCAACGGGCTCTGGCTCTGGCTCTGGGTCAACGGGCTCTGGCTCTGGCTCTGGGTCAACGGGCTCTGGCTCTGGCTCTGGGTCAACGGGCTCTGGCTCTGGCTCTGGGTCAACGGGCTCTGGCTCTGGCTCTGGGTCAACGGCTCTGGCTCTGGCTCTGGGTCAACGGGCTCCGTGCTGGATTGGACCAGCATATCAGGAAACTCGGGGCTGGACGGGACCAGCATATCAGGAAACTCAGGGCTGGACGGGACCAGCATATCAGGAAACTCGGGGCTGGACGGGACCAGCATATCAGGAAACTCGGGGCTGGACGGGACCAGCGGTGAAGGCTTGATTGGGCTGGACGGGACCAGCTGTGAAGGCTCTGGGGGAAGAAGCTCTGGAAGGTCGTCAAACGGGTTAGGCTCTGGCGTGCATGCAATGGGCTCAGGCGTTGGCGTGCAGGTGATGGGCTCTTGCTGGCCGTGGAGATCGGGCTGGATGTCTCCCACGGTGAATGAGGAACCACACACCCACAGCGTACGGGCAATGAATTTTACTAACGGGAGGTGGAGATCTCCCAACAACAGTCTCTGAGCGAGGGTATCGTCCATCCCACTCCAAAACTCATGTGTCAGGGACTCCTCGTCCCAATTAGAGTCCCGGAAAAGATGGAGATATATCTCCGCATATTCTTCCAGAGTCCGGCCATCTTGTGGGACACAGAGTTCGTAGTTCATTCCCTTCTTTTTTTTGTTATGGTCGATCGTTCTGTCAGGGTTTGTGCAGGTGCTGAAGACGAGGACACGAAAGCTTCAATATAAATGTTTTAATAAACAAAATGAAAAACTTTCCAAACTTAAACAGGAACAATAACTCCAGGAAATCAGAAACACAACCACACATGGACAACGATCGACAAACACTCAGGGAAAACACAGGGCTTAAATATACAAGGAATAATTGGATAATTAACAGAACACAGGTGATGAAACTGAACACAAACGAGGAGCGGGAAAACTTAACAGGACTAAACCAAAAACCACAAAGACAGGGAAACCAAGATCTCAAAACAATAACAGAACACATCAAAACGTGACACTGAGTGCTGGAGTGGCTGTTTTATTTTCAAAGACTTGTCTACCAATATCATATGATGTTACAGAAGTAATAGAAGGCAGATTAATTAAGGTAATAGCAACGTTTGAAAATGTTACTGTGGAATTAATAAATGTTTATGCGCCTGTAAAGTCAATGGAAAGAATGTTGTTTCTTGAAACTTTATGTGAAAGTCTAAAACAATGTAATGCAGACAATATTTTAGTACTGGGTGGAGATTTCAATTGTACAAGTAATGATTTAGATAGGAATCATATTGAGCCTCATACGGCTTCAAGAGGTAAATTACTAAATATGATTAAAACTTGTCAACTTTGTGATGTGTGGAGAACTTTTCATAGTAACGAAAGACAGTATACATGGGCTCATGTAAAAGAAAATGTTATCTCTTTAGCAAGGTTGGATTCTTTCTATTGTTTTAATCATCAGAAACAATGTTTTAAATCTTGTGATATTTGTCCCGTTGGTTTCTCTGACCACTCAATGGTGGTAGCATGTGTTTTTATTAATTCTATTAAATATAAGAGTGCCTACTGGCATTTTAATAGTGCTTTAATTGAAGATGCTCACTTTTGTAAATGTTTTTCTTTTTTTTTGGTTGAGGTGGAAATCTAAAAAGTCATCTTTTACATCAATACAACAGTGGTGGGAGATTGGAAAGGTACAAATACAAACACTCTGTAATCAGTACACTTTTAATGTTTCTAGAGACATGGTTCAATCCATAAGAAGTCTAGAGATGGATATTGTTGAACTTCAGGCTTTAAATGGAGCCTCTGCAAATCCCAACCAACTGCGGGCTCTTAAAGGAAAAAAAGTAGCCTTAGCAGATCTATTAGGTACAAGATCTCAGGGGGCGTTGGTTAGATCTAGATTTCAGAGTCTTTCTGAAATGGATGCCCCGTCCAAGTTCTTCTTCAGTTTAGAAAGGAAAAATGGCCAAAGAAAAAGTATTCAGTGTTTACGGTCAGAAGATGGAAAAGTTCTGACTGAGGTTTCTGATATTCGAAAAAGAGCTGTCAGTTTTTATAAGGAGCTGTATTCTAACAGTGTTGTGGATGGCCAGTTAATGGCTGAATTTGTGTTCGATTTACCAAAAGTAAATGAAGACTCATATGCAGACCTGATATGTCCATTAACAATAGATGAACTTCTTAATGCTGTTCAGAGTATGAAGAATGGTAAAGCTCCAGGATTAGATGGGTTGCCTGTTGAGTTTTATAAGACATATTGGCATTTGTTGGGAGAAGATCTACTTGCAGTTTTAAGTGATAGTTTGGATACAGGACAACTGCCACTAAGCTGTAGAAGAGCTGTTTTAACTTTGCTCCCCAAGAAAGGTGATCTCAAAGAGATAAAAAACTGGAGGCCAGTTTCTTTATTATGCACTGATTATAAGATTTTATCAAAGGCTTTGGCGAACAGACTGAAGAAAGTAATTGGACAGGTTATACATTTGGATCAATCCTATTGTGTACCTAATAGATCAATTGTGGATAATATATCCTTAATTCGTGACATTTTGGACGTTTCTAGACTGTTTGGGAAAAAATGTGGCCTAATTTCCCTAGATCAAGAGAAGGCGTTTGATCGGGTGGATCATCAGTTTTTATGGTACACGTTTGACACTTTTGGTTTTCCACCTGCTTTCACTGCCTTGATTAAAGTGCTTTATGAAAATATTGAAAGTGTACTGAAAATCAATGGTGGTTTGAGTAGCCCTTTTAAAATACAAAGAGGGATTAGACAAGGATGTGCCTTGTCAGGTATGCTTTACTCAATAGCAATAGAACCCATGTTGAATAAAATTAGGACTCATCTAAATGGTTTTATATATGATAGTACTTTTCCACCAATAAAGCTTTCAGCATATGCAGATGATGTTTTAGTTTTAGTCAGTGGACAAGATGATATTGATAAGCTGGTTGACATTGTTAACATTTATGGAAAAATCTCATCCGCAAAAGTGAACTGGCCCAAAAGTTCAGCATATAGTGTTGGAGAATGGAATGAAGGAGAACTGGTATTACCTGGTGAAATGGTTTGGTCACAAAGAGGTCTGAAATATCTTGGAATATTTTTGGGTGATGAAATTATAATGCAAAGAAACTGGGAAAGTATTGTTGAAAATGTAGAAGGAAGATTTAATAGGTGTAAATGGCTTTTACCTAAAATGTCCTTTAGGGGGAGAGCATTGATTATTAATAATTTAGTAGCCTCCTTGTTGTGGCACAGATTAACAGTTTTAGAGCCTCCTGAAGGGGTTCTTGGAAAAATACAGGTCAAGATGATCAATTTCTTTTGGGATCGATTACATTGGTTACCAAGGAATGTTTTGTACCTTCCAAAGGAAGAGGGGGGTCAAGGGGTTGTGGACATTATAAGCAGGAAAGTAGCCTTTAGGCTGCAGTTTGTTCAAAAGTTTTTATACTGTCCTAATATTTCATGGTTTGGACCAGCCTGTTGCCTTTTAAGTAAAGTTGGAGGGTGGGTTTCAGAAGAAATATCTTTTGGACAGATTGTAGGAGTTTTAATTTGAAGTTTATCTCACCTTTTTATGAAAGTGTAAGAAGAGCATGGTGTATAGTACAGGTTAAAAGGTCAGTGTCATATCAGTCTCTGTATTGGTTTTTGGAAGAGCCTTTGATTAATGGTGCTCGACTCGATTTATGTGGAGATACAACTTTGTGGTTGATGCAAACTTTAACAAAAGCCAAAGTTGTTAAAATGAAAGACCTAATACAAGTGGCCGGTATCACGTTGGACAATGTTGATGCCCTTGCACAGAGACTTGGAATTAAATCAACAAGGACAGTCTATTTTTTATTGAAGAAGTGGCGAGAAAAATTGAGTGAAGAAGACTGGAACTTTTTGTCAAATCAAGCTCTTCCTGATAAAACGGATAATTTTCCCTGTATGGTGATATCTAAAAGTATAATAGAAAATGAAAATGTTTTGTTGACATCAGAGCATGTGAGAGACATAATGTTTAATACAATTGGAGGAAAGAGTTTATATAAAGTCTGTGTGATGGTGATAAATAAAGAGAAGTTAAAGCGTATGGATACACCATGGAGAGATCATTTAAGTGTTGATTCTGAAGTCAAACCTTTTTGGGGCTCTTGTTACAAACCACCATTGACAAAAAATGTGGGTGATCTTCAATGGCGAATTTTACATGGAATTGTTGCTATAAATGCTTTTATCTCATTGTTGAATCCAAATGTGCAAGATAGTTGTCCTTTTTGTGGTGAAAGAGAAACCATATTTCATTGTTTTATGCACTGTGAGAGACTAAGACCTTTATTTGGTTTGTTGGAAATCCTATTTACTAATGTCAATGAAGTGTTTACAATGATTGTGTTTATTTTTGGTTTTAAATATTGCAAAGGAAAAAAGAAGAAAGGACGATTGTTAAATTTTATCTAGGTCAAGCCAAAATGGCTGTGTATATTAGTAGGAAATATGAAATTGCTGGCAGTAGTAAAAATGTTGAATTGATGTTTAAGGGGCTCATAAAAGCAAGGATAAAACATGATTTTATTTTTTATTCTCATATGAAAAAATTGGAAACCTTTGAAGATGTATGGAGTGTACAAAGAATGTTGTGCTGGATTGAAAATGACACATTGCACTTTATTGAAGAATTTGAGTAGGCCTAATAATTTGAGTAGGCCATTGTGATCTCTTGTCAATGTAGTGTTTATGTTGTGTAGTTAATAAAGGTGTGTTAAAATATTCTCTCTCTCTCCTCTCTCTCTCTCTCTCCTCTCCTCTCTCTCTCTCTCTCTCTCTCTCTTCTCTCTCTCTCTCTCTCTCTCTCCTCTCTCTCTCTCTCTCTCTCTCTCTCCTCTCTCTCTCCTCTCTCTCTCTCTCTCTCTCTCTCTCTCTCTCTCTCCTCTCTCCTCCTCTCTCTCTCTCTCTCTCTCTCTCTCTCTCTCTCTCTCTCTCTCTCTCTCTCTCTCTCTCTCTCTCTCCTCTCTCTCTCTCTCTCTCTCTCTCTCTCTCTCTCTCTCCTCTCTCTCTCTCTCTCTCTCTCTCTCTCTCTCTCTGGCTTCCGGTTTCCGTTGGTTGGTGTGAGTGGATGACTGAGTGAGTGGATGTGTACGGAGAGATTAGTTTTTATGTTTTTTTTTTTGGCATGCTGCTGTGGTGATCTTTTTTCATATTTTCTCACGTGCATGGTCAAGGTAAGACATCATTTATTTTCTTTGAATCGGGCGGAAAATAGTCGGAATAGTAATTGTTTGAATTTTCGCGGGTATGGCGTCCTCTGTGACGCCGCCGCTGTCCATTGGACACGGGGTTCGGTTTGTTACTGATCCCGGTGTTACGATGGAGGAGGCTCTGCTTGCAGTTGGTGAACAGGTAGGTTTTGATAATATATCTCACGCGTCTCGAATGAATAAAGCGGCAGTAGTTTTTTTGAAAGTCGAACGCTTGGTACATGATTTGGTTGAAAATGGGGTATTTATCAATGATTTGTTTGTTCAAGTTTCGCCGTTATCAGTGCCGTCTACAAGAGTAGTTGTCTCAGGTGTACCGCCTTTTATTCCGAATGAGCTGATTGAGCAAGAATTGCGTAGGTTTGGAAAGTTTGCAAGTGGTTTTAAGACTGTGACGCTCGGGTGTAAAGATGCGCGTTTGAAACATGTCATCTCACTTCGCAGGCAAGTGTTCATGTTCCTAGATTCTCCAACACAGTCTTTGGATGTATCCTTTAAGATAAAGCATGGAGGAGGATATTATACTGTGTATGCCAATTCAGGGAGCATGAAATGTTTTGAATGTGGGGATGTGGGGCACAAGCGTCTTGCTTGCCCGCACAGAGAACAAGCTGAACGCGCAGAGAACCACATTGAACAAACGCATGAAGCTGATGGGCAAAGTGTCACCGCTTCTAGCAGTACGTCCACTGTTCAGAGAGAAATAATCCATAGTGTAGATAAAGAGAGCTCTTCGGAGCCATCAACTTCTGCTGAGAGCGCGGTGGTACTTCCAAAGGAGGTTGAAATTACAGGGAACAAATCAGTGAAGTTGAAGCTACAGGGGAAAGTGTACCTATTGACCAGCATGCTTTTGTTGCATCCACAGAGAATGAAGTGATTACTTTGTTGAATGTTGGAAGTCAGGTGGAAAGTGATGCTGAAGAGATGGAACAGGATGAGTCAGATGGCGAAGGATTTGATGGGTCAAACAAGGTGAAAGATTTGTATTCTTTGGAGGAAATTAATCATTTCCTGGATGAAACATTTGGTCAGTCAGTTAAGGTTGATGATCACTTTGCTGACACAGACAAATTCATTAGGTCGGTGGCATTATTACAAAGGATGGTTAGTTTTGATTTGTTGGATGAACGGAAGCGGTATCGTTTAAGAAAACATTTCACAGCACTTAAAAAGGTTTCCAAGTCAAATAAGACAAGAAAAGGAAGGAAAGCATTAGTAAAAAATAAGTGATGTCAGCTTTGATCATGTTGCACTTTTTGCGTATTTTTTTTTATGTCTGTCCCTCTCTTTCTTTTTTTCTATGGGGAGTTTAAGAGTAGGCTCTTTAAACATGAATGGTGGGCGGGATAGACAGAAGAGAGAAATGGTTAAGGAGGTGGGAAAAATAAACAGACTAGATGTAATCTTTTTACAAGAAACACATAGCGTAATAAAAGATGAAGTTGAATGGGGTTTATCTTGGGGTGAACATTTTTTTTAAATCATGGGAGTAATTTGAGCGGAGGGGTAGCAATACTTTTTTCCAGTAATTCAAAAATTAATGTTTTGAGTTCCTGTGATTTAGTTAAAGGTAGAGCTCAAATGGTTAAAGTTAACATAGAGGGTTTAGTCTACTGTTTTATTAATATTTATGCCCCTAATATTGGGACTGAAAGAATAGATTTTTTCAATAATATAAAAAAAGCTCTTGAGTTAAATGATTTTGACTATCTTATTCTAGGTGGGGACTGGAATTGTACTGTTGATTTTAACAATGATAGGGTTAGTGAGGAGCCACATTTGCAATCTAGTAGAAATTTAAAAAGTTTACTGGTCCAGTTCGATCTAATAGATCAGGGTGGGAAATTAGCACCAGCCACCAGCCAATGGCTGGTACTTTTTCAAAGTGGCTGGTGACTTTGCCTTGTATACCAGCCACAGTGGCTGGTAGATTGTAAAACATATTTTTATTGGTTACTACTTAAAGGATAACTCCGGTATTTAACACTTTGAGTCTATTTTCTAGTTTGTTTTGGATGAACTAGAGTGGTGGACTTAGAAATTTTGACGATGGGTCCTGTCTCGAGTTTTTGACTATGGCATAAGTCTCTTTATTAGACATTCTCTGGTTGTAGTCTTTTCGCTCGGTTCTCCGTCTCTCAGAAGGCTAGCGTGAGCAGAGCAACTGATCACCATCAAGTGGTCGGGAGTGTGCTAACGCTTCAGACTCAAATATCGAGCGAAGTTTATACGCGGTTGTGAGGTATCTGAAAATATAGTTCTACTATAGTAAATAACACGGATTGAAAGCATACATTGTGCCGATATATTTGTTTTTAATCATCAACGAACACCACTAACCACTCGGTGAGTTGCACAGTTTTGAGAGCTAATGTTAAGTGTTGTTTTAAGCACATGTTTCAGTATGCTCGTAGACGGCCACTCTGAAGCGCTCAGAGGCGATCCTAAAATAGTAAAAAACTCGAGACAGGACCCATCGTCAACATTTCTAAGTCCACCACTCTAGTTCATCCAAAACAAACTAGAAAATAGACTCAAAGTGTTAAATACCGGAATTATCCTTTAAAACATTCCTTGTAACAGATTGGACGTCTTTTGTCAAAGAATGCTGTTGCTAAGTAACAATAATGCACTTTTGTCGAGTAACTAATTTGATTGGTTTTTCAATGGACCGTGACACATATAGCTGAGCTGAGGTACAGACGAAAGGAAAATTTTAAAAATGTGGCGACATATACCCGGTGTTAAAGGGATAGTTCACCCAAAAAGGAAAATTCTGTCAGTAATTACTCACCCTCATGTCGTTCCAACCCCGTAAGACTTTCGTTCATCTTCGGAACACAAATTAAGATATTTGTGATTAAATCTGAGAGCTGGATCACTCCTCCATAGGCTTCTAAGGGATTGAAACTTGCCCCGAAAAGTTATTAAAGAAATCTTTAAAAGAGTCGAAGTGACTACAGTGGCTAGATCTTAAGTTTATCGAGCTATGAGAATACTTTTTGAGCGCAAAAAAAAACAAAACAAAAAATAGCGACTTTATTCAAGAATTCTCTTTGGGCCTGGAGATTTCACGGAGTGTTATTGTGCAACACTTCTGGTTGAATCACACATAACCAGCGTCGGCCAATAGTGAGCCTACGTGTGACGTATAACACAGAAGCGCTGCGCTGTTACAACAGCTTAGGAGAAAAACATGGAAGAGAAGAGATGGTTCAATAAAGTCGTTATTTTTGTGTTTTTTTGCACGCAAAAAGTATTCTCGTCGTTTTATAAACTTAAGATCTCGCCACTGTAGTCACTTGGACTCTTTTGACGATTTCTTTAAGAACTTTTCGGGGCTGTCAAGTTTCAATCATTTAGAAGCCTATGGAGGAGTGATCCAGCTCTCAGATTTAATCACAAATATCTTAATTTGTGTTCCGAAGATGAACGAAGGTCTTAGGGGTTGGAACGACATGAGGGTGAGTAATTACTGACAGAATTTTAATTTTTGGGTGAACTAACCCTTTAAGAGGCCCGCCGTGGAGTCAGCAGTAGCTATGAATGTACAAACTGTTGAGGGCGAAGTAAATAAAAAGAGAAGGTACTTTTCGAAAAAGTGGCACATTAATGACGAAGGGAAAAGAGGGAATGGTTAGCCTACCTTCCCGTCGAACAGTCCATGCACTGTACTTACTGTGTATAATAATACTTTGTAAATTTGAATTGAAAAAAGTGGCTGGTAAAAAATATAAGTGGCTGGTAAAATTGGGCATCCACCAGCCACTGTGGCTGGTGGGCAAAAAAGTTAATTTCCCACCCTGTAATAGATGCATGGAGAGTTAAATTTCCAAATGAAAGACAATACACATGGGTTAAAATCTTAGATGGAAGAGTGAGTGCAGCAAGACTGGATAGACTTTACTTGTCACAAGGACTTAGATCAAAGTTAATTGATAGTGTAATTAGACCAGTTGGATTTTCAGATCATCACCTCATTTCTGTGACTATTTCTTTGATGCAAGATGTTACTAGATCTCAGTGGCATTTTAACAATAAATTGCTCCAAGATGTAAAATTCTGTGAGAATTTAAAAATTCTATGGCAGAAGTGGAAAGAAAAAAAAAAGTTTTTTTGAGTCTCTAAATAAGTGGTGGGAAGTTGGAAAGGCTCAAATCAGAATTTTTTGTCAACAATATACTTCTTTTTCTTCTGTTATGTTAAAACAGGCAATAAGGGAAGTTGAGGAGGCCATAAGACAGATTGAAAATGACCTTTTAAATGGCGGGGATGCTGAAAGTAATGACACATTGAAAATAAAAAGAGTGGAGCTGAGTTCCTTGCTGCAAGAAAAAGTAAAAGGGGCCCTCGTGAGGTCAAGATACATCCAATTAAAGGATATGGATGCCTCAAGTACGTTTTTCTTCAACTTGGAAAAAACTAGTGTGGAAAATCAGCGCATGACATGTCTGAAATGTCCAGATGGGCATGTAACAACAGATGGAGGGGAAATGAGAAGATGCGCCGCACTTTTTTATACAGAGTTGTATGGCAAAGAACAATGTGATGATGAATGTGTCCAAGAACTCTTAGAAGGTCTGCCGAAACTTAGAGGAATTGAACAAACAGAACTGGATAAAGAACTAAGCTTGGAGGAACTCACTATAGCTGTTAATCAGCTGACTTCGGGGCGCTCACCTGGAATAGATGGACTCAGTATTGACTTTTTTAAACATTTCTGGGGGACTATAGGATCTGATGTTCATGAGGTCCTGATGAACTCTTTTGAACAAAGCTTACTTCCAACTTCTTGTAGAAGACCTGTTTTTACATTACTTCCTAAAAAAGGAGATTTATCTCATCTTAAGAACTGGAGACCTGTTGCGCTTTTATGTACTGAGTATAAAGTGCTTTCTAGAGCTCTGTCTAATAGGTTGAAGCCTTATATTGGCTTACTTGTGCACATGGATCAGACCTATTGCATTCCAGATCGGACTATAATGGACAATTTATTCCTGATGAGAGATGTCTTAGATGTGTGTAAAGTGTATGATCAGAATGTCGGACTTTTATCCTTGGACCAGGAGAAAGCTTTTGACCGAATTGATCATATGTTTTTGTTTTCTGTTTTAAAAGCTTTTGGTTTTGGAGAGAGATTTATTGCCTGGATAAATCTCCTCTATAATGGAGCTTCATGCATGGTTAAAGTGGGGAGAGGACTTAGTAGACCAATTCCAGTGGAAAGAGGAATAAGGCAAGGTTGTCCCATTTCAGGACAGCTTTATTCACTAGCTATTGAACCCCTTTTATGCTTTTTGAGGAACAACTTGAACGGGTTTAGGTTACCAAATTGCGATTCTGAGTCCCCTTTAGTTGTTTCAGCATATGCTGATGACATCAATATATTCATTAAAAATGATGATGATGTATGTACAATTGTAAAGGCTTTGAGGTGTTATGAGAAGGCCTGTTCGTCAAAAGTCAACTGGGATAAAAGTGAAGCTTTACAAGTGGGAAAGTGGGAACAGGAAAAGCTGCCTTGTTTACCTGGAGGTTTGAAATGGGGGAAAAATGGTCTTAAAGTTTTGGGTATTTTTTTGGGCACACAGCAATATCAAGAAAAGAACTGGGAGGGAATAATGGAGAAGGTGTGTGCAAAAATGTCCAAGTGGAATTGGTTGATTCCCCAGATGTCATACAGAGGACGTGTTCTTGTCATAAATAATTTGGTTGCTTCCATGCTTTGGCATAAATTCATGGTTTTAAATCCACCAGAGGCACTGATTCAAAGTTTACAGCGGACACTTTTAGATTTCTTTTGGTCAGGCTGTCATTGGATTAGAGCTGCAGCCCTTTATCTTCCTCTTTGTGAGGGGGGTCAGGGACTTGTTGATTTATCTTCACGTATTGTGACTTTTAGATTAAAAACTGCACAGAGATTTCTATATGGGAATGGGTTGAGATGGCATGAAACTGCAAAGTTGCTTCTAAAGAAGGCAGGTAGGCTGGGTTACAGTAAGCAATTTTTTTTGTTAAAAACTGAAGAAGTAGATTTTGGAGATCTAACATCTTTCCATTATTCAGTTTTAAATGCATGGCAGATTTTGAAGATTTCAAGAGATTCAAATGCACTGCCTGGAATGTGGCTCTTTGAAGAGCCTCTATTTTTTAATGATTTCATTCGTGTAAGGTCATTACAGTCTGCCAGTCTACGATCAGCACTGAGAGAGGCCGGATGCACAAAGCTGGGCCATCTATTTAGAGCCATGCACACATCTCTAGTTGAACTGGGACAATTGGCCAATATAAGATCTGAGAGATTGATTGGAAAAATAGTGGATGAGGTCTGTGAGTCACTGCCACAGTCACTGAAAGCTTTTGCCAGTGACAGTGATGTGTTGGGTCAGTGGGAGGACGGGTGTGAATATGTTTTCCCATCACTTGATGTTTCTCTAACAGTGGAAGAGGGGCTTGGCATAGAGAATAGTTTTCTTTCATTCTCAAATGTACAGCTGGGTTCTTTTGAAGAGTTGGGCAAGAAACAAATTTATGTTCTGTGTGTGAAAATGCTTCATATGAGATCCTTGGAGGAAATGAAACCATCAAAGTGGTTTGATTTTTTTGGCCCTGATCAGTCTGTGAAAGGCTGTTGGAGATCTCTGTATAAATTACCAATTGATAAGAGGACGGGAGATCTCCAGTGGAGAATAACACATGGGGCTATAGCCACTAATAAACATGTTTCCCATTTAGATCCCAGTCAAGGGGTGGAATGTCCTTTTTGTACCCAAAATGAAACTTTGGTTCATTTGTTTTGTGGATGTTGTAGGTTAGGAAAGTTGTTTCATTTATTGGAACAGTGGTGTTTGGTTTGGGGAGAATGTTTTTCTTTTTCTTTGTTTATTTTTGGACCAAAGTACTCGGTAAAGAAAAAACAAAGGCATGTTTTGATGAATTATGTTTTTGGAGTGGCGAAACTTTCCATATGGATTTCAAGGAAACATATGATTCAAAATAAAGGGTCAAGCGAAGTGAATGGGGTCTTTTAGGCCTACTAGCAGCCCGTCTCAGAATTGAATTTGTTTACTATAAGTTGACAAACAATTTACAGTGTTTTGTTGAAAAATGGTCAGTCGAAAATGTTCTTTGTGTTGTTGGTGATGGAGAGATGGTTTTATCTTTTTAATAATATAAAGTGTTTGTAAGATTGATGTTATAATGTTGATGCTTTTAGGATGTTAAATAGGAATTAAAGGATTTTTTTCAATCTCAGCTCTCTCTCCTCTCTCTCTCTCTCTCTCTCTCTCCTCTCTCTCTCTCTCTCCTCTCTCTCTCTCTCTCTCTCTCTCTCTCTCTCTCTCTCTCTCTCTCTCTCTCTCTCTCTCTCTCTCTCTCTCTCTCTCTCTCTCTCTCTCTCTCTCTCTCTCTCTCACACACACACACAATGGCACTAAATAAAATACTGACCGTTCCCAAACAAGTTTTCCTAACACTCCTCCTGCCCCCAAATATTAAAGGGGTGGTTTACTGCCTTTTTTCTTTGCATGATTGTGTTTATGGGGTGCAATATAACATGTATTCGTGGTTTTTCTTTTTTAAAAAGTCTTATTTTTCATAAACTTCACCTTTATTGTAAGCCTCTTTCTCCTCTGTCATTTGAACGACCGGTTGACTTCCTGATTCTATGAAACCACTCCCTCAGAAACAGGCAGTGGGCTCAGATTGGTTAGTTTGGGCCGGTGTGTTGTAATTGGCTAAACTGCGTAGCACACGTTGTCCGGAACCGTCACGCCCCTTGCCTTTACGGCGTGAGTTAGAGGTCTGCACTCCCGCGGGAGTCCCGCGGGACCCGCGGGTCGCGACGCAAAACAGTGCGGCGCGGGACAAATTTTGAAAGGTCATTGCGGGAGCGGGCGGGATGATGAGGTGCACTTGCGGGTGCGGGCGGGAGGGAGGATTCGCTGCACTCCCGCAAATTAAATATGAGTGTAAAGCTGAGACCTGCACTCCCGCGGGACTACCGCGGGAAATAAAACAACTAGAAACAAATAAACCGTTATTTATCTAATGCACAAGCAACAAGGATAACTAAAATGAAAACGATTTACTGGCGCAAGTTCGGAAGCTAACTCTCGCGTGGTTCATTCATAGGCGCAGCAGAACAGCCAAACCTACCACACAGAGGCAATGTCTGCACCACATGACAGGTGGATTGTTTAGTGCTACAGATATAATTATTAAAGAAAGGAACATGCAAAACTACAAAACCAAACAAAGAAAAAGTCTGATATTTGGAAATGTTTTAGTAGCCTAGTAGGCCAATGCGACAGCAATGGAAAGCACCGTCCTTTTGCGAGCTGTTACAAATGCAACAAAATACTCACGTAAGTCTGTAACTTCAGGTCTGAAGTGTCATGTGTGCACCGTTTTGAAAGGCAAACTTCCCTGACGTTTACGGCAAGTCAGTCGAAAGTGTCAAGTGCACTAAAAGATGTAACAGAAAAATGTGCAAGCTTCCAAGTTCCAGCACAGCATCGGAGAGGGCTTTCAGTATTTGCGGTCGCTCGCATACTGGAGCAGAGACGGATTAATCTGAAGCCCTCATCAGTGAACGACATGCTATTCCTAAAAATAAAAAAACTAGGCGGGATTTTGCGGGCGGGAGCGGGACGAAACTTGATTGTCGCGGGCGGGAGCGGGAGAAAATAACATATATTTTTGCGGGAGCGGGCGGGAGCGGGACAAAATCTTGCGGGAGCGGGCGGGAGCGGGACGGAAAAATCAGTCCCGCGCAGGTCTCTAGCGTGAGTCTCATGTGCTCTGCTCTGGTTAATGTAAACAATGGAGTCGATACTGCGTGTGTATCAGTTTGAGCCCGAATCAGACCCAGAAAGCGGCGATGAAGAGAGTCAAACAGAACCTCCACAAACACGGCTCTTACAAAACGTTTCTGAATGGTACGTTTTTGAATTATTATTATTCTATTCTTTTATTATTACATAAGAAGTTTGATACCTGTTATACTTGAAAATGCAACTGCTGCTTGTTAGCTTTTTGAGATACGTTTTTATCTTGATTAAACATTTAATACAATGATTACATGAGTAATACAGTTTTTTAAAGTTATTGTTTTATCGATATAATGAACAACCGTTTAGCTATTAACAAAACTTAGTTTACTCTGTGTATCGTTTTCTCAGCATCGATATAGTCTCAGCCTCAGACGTCACGCCCACGGAACGTTGGCTAAACGTCTGATGCATATGGTACACTTAACTGGAAACACTTCAGGTCAACAACACGCCGGTCTGTTGTTGTGGGGACATTTCCATGCACCGAAACGTGACGCTGAACGAAACGAACTGTAATTGGTTGTTTGACATGTCGATCAAACGGCCTTATGGGCGGGCCTTGGCCAAAGAAAGCTGCTATGAATTCCAGACCTTCAGCCGTCAGTCTGAAGGTCTGGCTACGCGAGACTAGCATCGATATAACTGGCTACTATAAACAAACACTGTTGACATTTTTCACGTTCATGATCAAATCGAAAAATTACATCATAAAGTAGCTATACATGGCAAATACATTTACAAAATCTATATGATTACAAATTCAGGTCCAAAATGTTTGTACGTGTTTGCCATAGAAACACGAAATAGCATAACCAAGTGACTATAAAGCCAGCGCTGGCATTTGTTTACGTCCTTGATAAAACGAAACCATTACGTCTAAAATTATACAAATACGTTTAAAATTATTAAGTCTTACTTACAGTTTGTGGCTCAACAACTGCTGCATCTGGTTTTAACGTTGGAACAGCTTCAGGTTTTAGCAACAGTTTCTTGTGGCATCCGGTATTGAATTGTTGGAGATTCAGGAAGCTGTCGTCAGTGAAATGTGCCGCACAAAGAGCTAAATTACGATTGTAATTGTCAGAAACATTATCAAACATAAATTGTAGCCATTGTTGACGAACTACAGCGTCCGTAGGAAGCCCGAATACAGAAGACCTGACAGCTGGGTGAACATAACACACTTTCGACGGCACTCTAGCTCTCCCCTGTAACTCTTCCTCTTCGGCAAAGCCAGAAATATGGCCATGCCCTTTTTTGCGTATTCCGGAGGGAGGGTTGATGCAAATGTATGGGTTAGTGACGTCTAAAACCCAGCTGTAGTCCCAATCGAGTCGTTTTTGTAGGCATTTACACTTCCTGGTTTTTAAAAGACGATATCTCTGCTTACATTGAACTTTCAGCGCTGCAACTTTGCAGATTATGTTCATGCACCAACAGCAACATTACACACTATTTAAAATGAAAAAAGTGAAATCGCAATCAACCACCCCTTTAAATTGAGATCGTATAAATAAATGGAGTTTCCTTTAGTTTACAGGTGACTTTTAAGAATTGTACAATAGTTTTAGTAAAACAGTTTTATTATGAATATTATTACAGCTTAAAATTACTACTTCTATTTATAAAATGATAGATATTCTTTATATATTAAATACATATTGTAATATATAAAATTATATTAAATATATATTAATATTTCAAATGTAATATTGCAAAGCTGGATTTTCAGTCACATGATCCTTCAGAAATCATCATGTGCTGATTTACTGCTCAAGAAACATGATTATTATAAAAGTTGAAAAAATGTTTCTTATTATTATCAATGTTGTTCTGCTTAATAGTTTTGTGATTCTGTTTGTGAAATTATGATGTCCTGGTGTCTTCCTCTGCTCCCTCTGTATGCCCCTCTCAAACAAATATTAATTATATAGTACACAATACTAAGAGTCATGAATCTTTCAATTTTTAGTTTGCAATTTTTTTTATTTACACAGGTAATAAATGAAGAGGATGTTTTATTTACACGGGTTAAAGGGATGATGATGAGGAGGATCATCTTCATCAGGAGGAGCTGTAGATGGATCTCCTCCACTTTGCTCGCCCACTCTTCCTCCTGCACCTCTCTCTCCTCCTCCTCCTCCTCTTCCATCCAAGCAAACATCTTTCCCGGTTTGGCTTCGGCCTCCGGCATTCGGGAGCGTCTGAGTGAGTCCCGGAAGGTTTTCCCGGTGAACTCCACATACTCGTTCTCCTCATCCTCGATGTCCACCAGCACGAGTTGTGGAGACGGGGAAGAAGGGAACGGATGAGGCTTCCGGCTGGGAGGAAGTTCGGGAGAACACACTCGTCTCATGGAAAATAGCTCATCCGGTGCAGGAGTTGGACGTGGAGGAAGACGTTTGAAAGGACACACTCGGGATGAAGAGCGTTTGAGGGAATCAACTTCATCGTGATATTCTTGAATCATGGAAAATTCCTCCTCGGATGCGGGAACTGGTTTCTGGGGATGAGTCTGTAGTTTTGTCACTGGCGGCAGGAGTTTGAAGCGAGCGGATGGAAGAGCGACGTGTTTGGAGACACTAGGAAACATGAGGATTTCTCCCTCTATTGGCTTCAAGACAGAAGATCTCACTGGATCCAGAGGTTTGACCTCCACGAGAAGAACCGTTGTCTGACTCTCTGACTCTCTCTCCATGCTGGCTCTTCTCAGGAAACGTTACCTTGACAGTGAGGGCCTCACACTCCTCTGGAAGTTTCTCTGGTTCTTGCCCCGCTCTCTGAGGCAAGAAGTGTGTGAAACACTCCAACAGTTGTCTACACACACGGCTGAACAGCGCCATAATGGACACCGAATGTTGCAAGTCAATTCAATATCTGTCGTCGATATTTCAGAAAGTCTTTCGATCTGTTCTCTCCAATATAACACACCAACAGCAGAACAGAGTCAGAGCTGCAGTTTAGAGATGAAGCTCCACTATGATGTCAGAACATTTAGAACTCTCAACTATTTGAATGTCTACAGAAGCAACACACAGGGCCTTCGCTAGTGGGGTGAAAAGTGGTGACAATTATAGGGGCCCCCGCTGCCCAGGGGGCCCCACAAAATCCATCAGTTATACTATTTAGACCCTTGTTGTATGAATAATTCTAATATTTATATTAGTTGTATGCCTGAGATTTAAAGATTTTAATTTAAAGATTAAGATTTTTAGAGATTAAAGAGATACAAGCAGTGCGAGTTATTTGTGTGTTGCAGTTTGGCTGGTGGTTTTATGTATGTTGCCCGCATACCGCCTCCCATGGCCGAAACTGGTATTACGACACCTGTCGGGCCGGTGCTAGTAATTTAGCATGCTAATTTAGATTTATATCTCGGCAGCACTATAACTTGTCAATTTTTTAATGACATCATTGCACTTATTTCTTCTCATTCTTTTGATGCGTGTAGCTCATTTTTTGGATATTTTTACCTCAATTTTGACATATGGCACCTTTTAACGGTCTTTTTGACCTAGCAAACTTTGTAGTTTTCTTTCACATACTTTTGCAACAGGACGCGGCATGCGCTCGCTGCGCTATGAAACCCATTCATTTCAATGGCTTGTGCCGCGCGAGTGCTTCGTCGACCAAAGCGCAAGCGGATCTAGACCGTAAACAAAACAACAGGCATGCATCACACACTCGTTTGGGCTTGCGAGCCGGCCAAATAGTTAACCATACGTTTTGAGTGGATGACGAGCGTGAGACGCCGAAATGGATGCCAATAAGATTCTGAATGGAAGGTTTACTTTTAAAAAGTTGCCAGATGTTTCCATTGACAAGACCAAAGTGATCTGTGTGTTTTGTCGTTGTGAACTGAGCTATCATCATCGCAGCACGTCCATTCTGAAATACCTCTTGATGATGGCCAAGCACACAATTTCAATTTCAATTTAAAATTAGCTTTATTAGCATGACTGTGTAACACAATGTTGCCAAAGCATCAACATATTATATATAAATAATAAAACAAACCGTAAACATATGTGTATAAATCTTGTCATATGTAGCATTGTAAATAGATAGATAAATAGACACAATCTATCTTAATAAATAGATTAAAAAAAATACATTTGATCACTCTAGAGAACTAGCTGTCTCTGGCATTGTGAATAGCTAACACATATTTAGCCGCTAGTGCAGCTGTATTAACATCTTCTCCGAGTAAGAAGGACATTTTTTCAGGGTCACTCAGTTCATAGAATGATGGGATCAAGGCTTCAAATTTGGGCAGAAAAGTTTCTCTTATACTTTTATATTTAGAGCAGAAGAGCACAAGCACACACCACACACACTCACACACACACACACACACACACCACACACACACACACACACACACACACACGCGCACACAGGGCCGGCTTTGCCGACAGGCGACACAGGCGGCCGCCTGGGGCGCCAACTGCTGGACGGGGCGCAAAATTGCAGAATTAAAAAAAAAAAAAAGTTAAATGTTATGAAAGCTGCGCACACGCTGTACACTTTTACTGTGCACTGTCCACACGCTGCTTGTATTTGTTCATTTATTTTACTAGATTATACAATCCTAAAAAACGACTGAGTCACTCTGACTGACAGGCAGCAGCTGTCAAACTCACGCGCGTTGCTCAGCAACCGGGAGTTGCAACATCTGACGCTGGTTTTAGCGCTTTAAATGCGCTTTAAACGCCCCTTGGCGGTTGTAGGCTATAAATGATCATATATTATATAATCTTTTATTATGAAAAGAACACCCAAGTCATCGGGATCGGCATTCTGAAAACGAAGGAAGGAGGAGGAAGAAAAACGTGCCCAAAGCAGAGGTATCTATATCATCAAGCTCACAGTCACAGCCAGTGGTTAAATTGGGCCGGGGCTCTCTGGGGCTCAGCCCCAGGCCGGCACAGAAGCCTGCCAGTGGCGCAAAAATACCGGTATGTGTAGCGGAGTAGGCGCCCTCATAAGATTTCATCATAGAATTTTGACAGGGGAGTCGAGGATCCCCCTCCAATAATATCGCGAGCGGGCGGTGGGCGCCGTGAGCGCTGAGCGATCAGGCACGAGTAGCTAGTGAGTTGTCGTCGAAAAAGATGGATAAAGCAAAAAAGCGGCCGGGGGCTAAAATAGAAATAGCCCATTCGTTTTGTTTTGCTTAATCTGCGGCGCTGGGTTAGTGCTGGTGTAATGCATTGCACTGGTCAAAAAAAAAAGTCAGCGTTAGCTTTTTTTCCTGATACCGCATGAAACGCGTAGATCAGCGTCCCATTGGTTGTTTTCTTGATTGACACTGGGCTGGCCCAATCACATCTTTAATGTGAAGTATAGAAAAATACTCTTTCTATTAGTATAGAAATTTAGTACAAAACTTATGAAAGTT